>CM021101.1:500853405-500920013 GCA_007115665.2 Sequoiadendron giganteum | reverse complement strand
TTGTTTGGTCCTGTATTCCAAGTCTTTTTCTGGAAGCCCGAATTGTTATTTCGGAACCCTTGATTGTTTCCTTGGTAATTTTGATTATCCCCTGTATATCCGGAATGATTTTGATTTTGGTGATTATTTTGCTATGGCTGGTAATTCCTTTGAAAATTATGTATTTGACTTGTCTGACCCTTCAGATAGGTGACGTCGGTCGACAACTTTTTAACTTGATCAATTAGCTCCTTCATTTCATCTTTCTCCTCTTGACTTCTGGTGGAAGTTGTCACGTTCTGGAGGTATACGGGCTGCGTCGGTGGTGCTTGAGACATTGGAGCTCCTGGGTGCGGAACCAATTGATTGCTGCTAGTGGGAACCGGGTTCATCATGGGTGTCTAGTGAGCCAGAGCACGATTGATGTCTTGCACTTGACTTTGGGAAGTTGAATTCCCTAAGTATTGGAGTGAACCCTGGGGAACACCCACTCCGAGACCATTGCTTGCTGTTACTGCTTCAGCATATGCTTCCTTCAAGTCGGCAGGGACTGGATTTTTGGACTTTACAAACATGGCCGTGAGACGATCCAAGGCCTCATAATAGATGGGCAATGCCGCAGCATTATCCAAGTTGTAAGGATCTCGCAATCTTGTGTATGCCCTTTGAAATCTATTATTGAAAGTACTGATGGGCTCGTGCTCTTGTCTTTTCACCTCCACGAACTGCCTATATAGATCGGTTGCCGAAATTGGCGCCCTGAATTTCTCCAAGAATGTCGCCTTCATTCCTTGCCAAGTGGTAATGGAGTTAGCTGGTAAATGGATATACCAGTAAGACGCTTGATCATCAAAAGTGTAAGGAAACAACCGGCATGCAACATCTTCCTCTTGGATGTCTCTATTTTGGAGGAGATCTTCAAATAGTTTGATGTGCTCATCCGCAATGTAGTTTAAGTCGCCACTATGAAACTTGGAACAAAAATGTTCCGGATTTTTAGGCATATCATGGTATGCGGTGAACGTCATGGGAGATGCGTTAGCTGGACGCCACGCCATTGGAACGTTTGGTTGATTCGCCAGGTTGGGTTGGATCGGCTGTGCCAGCTGGGCAGGTTGAATCAGCACTTGTTGATTATTCACTGGGACGGCTCTTGAAACCGGAGTGCTTGGTGGCGAAGTTTGGGAGAAACCAAAAAGATGCTCGCTTGATGCTTCTCCGCCAAGATTGATTTCGCCTGATGTTCCCTCTTGAATTATTTGAGTTTTTCTTCTCTGCTTGAAAGGCGATAGCTCCACAAATTCTTTGAATGAACTTGGGGTTGACCTAGTAATCCTCCTTAGTCTGTCAGGAGAGAAAGAATTAATGCGATCCAGTGTATCTCCTCTTAAGCTTGTCGAGGTTGTGCCGGAGCTATTTCTGGAGCTGGAGGATTTGCCTGTTGCCGTTGAAGAGCTTCAAATCTTTGAACAAGCAAGTCTTGTTGAACGCGAAATTCGATCCTTTGGGCAATCTCTTCTTCTTCCTCGAGAATAAAGCTCATGCGCATCCAATCAGGCGTGTTTCGTTTCAATTTCCACGCTAAGCTGTATAATTCTGTTATCACGTCCTCTTGTTCGTCGTGGAATCCCAAGTCAGGCTGCAACACTGGATTAGGCTCCTGTCCGGGAAGAGGAAGGCTGGTCGGAAGTACCATTCTTCATCTTACGGGTAAAGCCTGATCTTGTCAATGATCCGGAAGCAATTGCATGTTCAATGTAGTCAAAAGCTCTCTTCAAGCGGTTGATCTTCTGTCTTATCAGGTGCCTTTCAATAGCTCCTTCGATGAATTCTCTCTTCTCTTCTTCTCGAGCAAGAACGCGACTTGTTTGTCTGAATTGGGCGCTATCTACTTGTGTCTGCCATGATAGTGAGTGCAACTGGCCAAGAATATCTGTCTGACCTTGCTCTGGCTGTTCCAGCGGCACGTTAAATGGGAACTCGTGTGGCAACACCATTCTTTATCATGTCTACTACCTTCAACTCTGCGCACAACAATGATGGATCAAAGAATTTTCTTTCGAAGCCCTCCTTCTAGCACCAATTCTGTTGGTGCGTTAGGAGGCGAGCATATGGGTGGTAAAAAAGTGGTGGAGCAAATAATTCTTCTTTTTCTCTATTTCAGTCCTGAACAAATGAGTCTTTCTATTTAAAGCCCTCCTTCTAGCGCCAATTCTATTGGTGTGTGTTTTGAATACGCCACCATACACAGAATAAAATGCCCAAGGACACTTTATCCTCTCTTGAAAAGTAATTGCAAATACCTAGAAGATAATACAATGACTCCAATGTTTCTTTTGGCAAGGTTATGACATATGGACAAGGTCAGTGGGCGTTGTGATTTGCTGGTAATCACAAGGGGACTTACATAAAATTCATTTCTCGGGTCAAGGACTTAGACAGTTTTATCATTGAGGCTCTTTAGATGGGTGTTTCAATTTTTCCAAAAAAAGGGCAAAAGGATAAGGGTTTAGAAATCTAAACTACGCCTAAGAACTCAAGAGACGGCAGTGACACGATAAAATAGGGTAACCACACTTTGTTTCGCCTCCTTTGGACAACTACGCAAAGTGGGTGCAATCTTCAAAGGAAGTGATAATAATTTTCATGTTTGAATTGAAAACAAACAGAAGTTAAGCATCCACAAATCAATGGCTCAGACTAACTTTACACATCAAATGCAAATCATCCATTTGACAAAAGTATGAGCTAAATTTTATCTACCACTGCTATCAAATCTATCATCCACTTAACAAACATATGAATCAAATACTAATCTAATTCTACTCTAAGTGTTGAAGGAGAAATATTAAACCTGGCACACTATTTGAAAACAAAAGTGATTCTAAGCAAATCATGCACTAGAGCTTTTATTGACGGAAATAGTCTTGTCGCAACAATATTATACTACTCACTTCACAAATTGTAAATGAGAGTAATCAAGTTTATATAGAGTTCATGAATTTGAATAAACGACTCAGATTAAAAATGAGCCAACGGCCAAGATCAAAACAAATAAACCCTAATTAGGGTTTCCCAAAATGACTTCAGTAAACAAAGAGTTGACAGGGTGATGTGGCGCTTGGAGCTATTTTCAAGGAATTACATCCCGATCCTCCCGCGTTGCCGTGTGTTCGATGAATCTGGACACGATCAAGGCAACTTCATCCATGGTGACTTGAGGAAGCATTCCGATCCTGAATTCTAGTCCGTCCACACTCTCGGCGCATCTGGCAAAGGTATCCTCCCACTCTGGCTTGGTCTTCTCAAAAGACTCTCGGATGCTTAAGAAGTTCGCCAATTGGGCCCAGTCCTGCTTCAAAATAGGTCCTGTGATGGCAAAGATGCCTTCTTGGACCTCCCCTTTCAAAACCTCTAATTGCAGGTCATTCTCTCGTAGAGCCTCCTTATCCAGGATATCGGCGATCATGTTGAGAAGTTTGGCCTGAACTTCTTTGACCCGTTCTTCCAATCTGATACCATCAACCTTCACCCTCTCCAAGACTTCACCTTGTGCCATCAAGGCCCAATACGAGGTGTGGAAGTCATAGGCTGCTCCTGCTGCAATAACACCTCCGTTTATCAGCTCCTGCTTAGGAACTCCTTTCAGAATCCTAAGGCAAGGGATTATCCTATCTTGCACATCCGGAAGGTTATCCCATACTTATGCCAAAACGGCCAGCCTAGAAAGTAGGGCAGTGGCCTGGCCATAAACCAGAGTCAACCTCTCTACGAATGCCTCAGCTTCAGTCCCCTTCGCTGCTATCCATTCTCTGGCTTCCCGAACTGTGACCATGTTTTCTTCTATCTCTTTAACAACCCCCTGCGAAGAGTTCGGGAGTAGAGGAGCTGCCGTGTTGTCTTGATCAAGTGGCTTGATCAAGTGCTGGATATACTCCTTTAGGCGCTCAATTTCTAACTGGCACTCCTTCCTCTTGGCTACCTCCTTTGCCAACCTTGACTTGATAGTGGACACAGAATTGTCCAAGTCTTCAATTTCTTGGCCCTTCGTGGTTGGACCCAAGTCAATGGTTGTGATGGCATAATCTTGTGGAGCCATGTCCTCTTGTGGCCTGTCCATTGTAGGCATTGCGATCTGCACTGTCCTGTTGCCGGCTCCATCTCTCTGTATGCTCGAGAATTTCTTTGCTGGCTTCTTAATTGCAGTCTGCGTAAGTCTGGCCAAGAAGTCAGCAGTGTCATCCTCTTCTGGCTCCTCCACTGGCGCCTGTACTTTCAGCCTCTCCCTTAGCCAATCTGGGATCGTCGGCTGCTCTATGCCTTCATCCTCTGGCCTGTCTTCTCTGTCAGGAACGTCCAGAATTCCCCTAAGGGCTGAAATCATTCCTTCCTGGAAATCCTCATTTTGGGTGTCCACATTTTCATCATCGGACTCCAATATTTCTGTGCCCGTGGGAGATGGTGGTGCATCTTCGTTCGGTTGAGGCTCCATATTGTTTTTTGGAATCGGGGAAGGATCCCTAATGTCAGCCAGTGAAGCATCTACAGTAGCCAGCATCTCCTCAATATTCCTAGATGCGGCCGAGTGTGAAGGCTTTACCTTAGCCTGCTTTTGAACTGGCTCCTTGCCTGCAGCTATCTCCTTCCTTTTCTTGGAAGTGGTGGCCTCTATCATCTCTACGCCCTGGGATGCGTCCGTATTGGAAGAATAGGATTCCACCTCACTCAACATATCATAAGTTAAGGTTATCCTTTTTCGCCTGAGTTCTTGAATATGTTGATCAACCCACCATTGTGTATACTTGATGATTGGTCTCATCAAAGTATTTAAATCGGCGTGCTCGGATTCTGACCACCTGACTACCGGCAAAGGCAAACTCTCATCAAGGTGCGGCTGTACCTGCTGTCCATCTTCCTCCAACTGATCCAGCACTCGACAAAGTTCTGTTGCTCTGATCAAACTGACAGGCAATCTGGACCACATCTTTCGCCTAACCTCAAACTCGTTCGCAGCGTTTGCCCAGAAATCTTCCAGTTCAACCCTATGCTTGTACCTCCTTCCATCCACCGTCTTGATGTGATGATGCAGGTTGAAGTGGCTCCTAGATGGATAGGTAGCAAAAAGATAATGCTGAATCTCGAGCCTGGCACTATCTGCTGCCTGTGATGATGGACAAGACTCTAGCATGTTCCCTATAAAGAAGGGAAAGGTTACTGCTGCCTTTTGTTTTGTCCGTTGGAGGCCTTGAAATTCTTCTAGCTGCCTTAGTACTTCCAACAGGACCATCTTGTTAGTTGGGAAAATGGGCAAACGATATGGGCTCCCAGTGAATCCCTGGATTCTGATGTAAGTATATCGGGGATACTGGATAAACCAAGATCCATATTTGCCAATCAGCTTCTTGGCCTCAGGAGTCAGCCGTTGATGTGTCCCTCCCTGGAGTATCCTGGTGATATACATAAGGAAGGCGTCATGAGCTCACCGGAAGTGCGCCTTTTCTTTCAACTGCAATTGTGGATAGCAGTCGTATGCCTTCAGCTCATTTGATCCACTGCCGACCGTGCCCTTGCATATCAAGCCTGCATACTTGTAAGTCCTAGCCAACATGTAGATGACATAAGAACTCATATAAAACGTTTTAGTTTTCTCTAAGTTGACAAGCTGCTCATGGAGGTTGTTGCTAATCATTCGTGACCAGTTAAACATCTTTACACCCTTTGTGATGTCCTCAATAAAATAGTACATCCATGGCTCAAATGGCGCCCCCAAAGGACTGCCTGCTATTCTGTTCAACAAGATAATGATGTCTCCGTAGTCCTCCTTGAAGTCCGTATGCATCAACTTCTTGGGCATTTTCTTGACCGACGGCCTAGGCTTGTCTAGCCATGACTTGTTGATGTTGGCGGCACAAAGGTCAGGCTGCTCATCATACAATCTCTGGGCATCTTCCTTAGTTTTATAAGTGGTCTTAGGATACGAAGGAATGCCAAAGGCCTCTTGTATGGCCAACTCTCCCAGATGTGCCAATATTCTCCTGTCAGGCGCCACAATTTGTCTCAACTCAACATTATAATGAAGCGCACACTCCAACATTAATTCAGCACATTCAAGCACAAGCGGAAATCCGGCAGCTTGAAAGATTCCATTTCTTACCATTCTCCTGGTTGCAGGCGTGGGTAAAGGCCCATTGTGCCCATATACTCTTCTCTTGAATTCATCGAGGTCTATATGACCAAGATTGGTGTCCGAGATGTTCTTCCATTTTGATTTTATTTTAGTCTCTGGCTGCGATCCCTTGTTCGCGAACTTCATCTGCGCTTGCTTGGACGTCTCTCCTTGATTGACTGTCAACCTGCAAGTACAAAATGATTAACATTAATATAAGAACTTTTAAAATCAAATTACTCCGGGGTGTAGCTTGGACAAAATCGCACTTTCAGCTTATTAAATTAAAATTTCTGTCAAAAAGCAAGCTGAAAGTAATCAAATTCGCCCATCAGTGAATGAAACTCGTGCCGGAAAGGAAGTAGAAGATAGAAACAAGGTACAAACACATTGTCGATTAATTTCCAAACCTCAAAGATCGTGTTCTGGCTGCGAACGAATTTAAAAATTCTGAAAATCTGCCAGAGGAAGTGCGCCAAAGCTGGGAAGTACGATTTTCAGCAAAGAAATAAATTATTTCTCTCTAAAAATCATGCCTGTCAACAATAAATTACTTCCTTGATTCTCACAGCAACGTTACTTGCACTAAATTTTCCTTCGCAAACGATTCTCAGAAGATTCGAGAAAGATAGCTTCTTCTCAGCCGAAATTGTGAAGAAATGAGTTGCTGAAACTCATTTTATGGCTGAGAAGTGCGATTTTCCTCAAGGAATTGCTTTCTTTTCTCTGATTTTCTTCCAAATTTTAGAAACGTTTTCTTCTCGAATTGGCAAGTTTCTAATTTCACTTTCAGTTGCTGAGGCAAGTTTCCAATTTTCATCTCTGTGCCACCTCTGTTTGAGATTTTTGAATTTCTTAAAAAAATTGCCTAAGTGTTGGAGAAAATATCAAAAGATATTAAATTAATTGTTTAAAATTAATTTTCCAACGTACTTTAAATCTTCGAATCATGGCAATTTTAAATTTACCTAAGGCAGAATAATTTAATCTTCCAAATAATCTCCAGACTTAGAATTTTTTAATTAAAATTCCCTAAGTGCTGGGAAATAATTAAAAATATTAAAATATTTAATTCCAACCCGTTTAACCTTGACACATGGCTAAGTTTGTTTGTCCGAGGCAAAATATCTCTTTTCAAATTGTTTGCCTAGCCAAAATGTGCTCAATAGTTCATCTGCCAAATTTCAACTCTCTAGGCGGAGTTCTGACCCTTTTGGACATTTTTATTTAGCCAAACGATTCATCTTCTGGGTTGGGCGAACTTGGAGATCTCTGCCACTTTGCCATTTTTTATTAGTGCCTTAGGAATTTTTCCAAGTTGAGAGGGGCGGACTTCATGGTTGCTCTGCCAAACACTCTTCATTTTATGCCAAAGAATTTCATTCCATTGTGTTGAGGAGTGATTTTCGTGCCAGCCAAACCTCTTCTTCCTCTGGACATTTCTCCATTTTTCACGCCTTAGAAAAATTTACCTTTCAAAGTTGGATGAATTTCTTATAATTCCTTGCCAATGGTGTATTTTATTCTCCATTTGTCTTAGGTGAACTTCACACTTTTCTTGCCATGGCGAATTTTATTCGTGCCTTGTCCAATGGCAAACTTCACTTGTATTGGCCATTTAATTCCACATAAGGCAAGTTTTCCTTGCAATTTCACCCCTTCCAAACATCTTGGAGTGAACCCCTTCATATTTTTACCCTTCTCCACACTTCTTGGGGCGGACTTCTTAGACTGTTTGCTATTTTAGCATATGGCGGACTTCATAGACTTCATGCCATTTCTCCTTTATGCTGGGCGGATTTGCTAGACTTCATGCTGTTGACCCTTTTGGGTGGACTTTGACCATTTTGTGCCATGGGCGGACTTGGCTCTCTCCATGCCATGGGCGGACTTGCCTTGTCTTGCGCCATCCACTCTTCTCCTTTGGGCGGACTTCATGTTCTTCATGCCAAGGGCGGATTTGGCTTCCTCCTTGCCAAGGGCGAACTTGGCTCTCCTTGTGCCATGGCGGACTTGGAGACCTCCATGCCATGGGCGGACTTGGCTTCCTCCTTGCCAAGAGCAGACTTCTTAGACTTCATGCCATTCCTTCCTTGAGGGCGCCATCTTCATGACTTAGCCATTTTTCAAAACTTTTGCCATTTTTACTTTGATTCTTTTGACATCTGGAGGTGTGTTGATTTCTTACCTGATGGAATCCAAAAATAGAAACTTTCTAAAAATAGAAAATGCAAAAAAGCATCCCTAAAAAATAGGAACTCCAGAATGGCCTAAAAATGCTGAAAATCAAAAAAACAAAAAGCAAAAAAGCAGAATCCCTAAAAAATAGGAAGTGTCAGAATTGACCGAAAGCAATGGCGTTCCTTGTCTACTGGGTCTTCTGAGCATTTCCATGACGTTGAAGCATTCAAATGGGTTCAAAATCTCACCTTGGCCGGACTGACTCTCAAAAAGTTATTCAAATTTAGGACTCTAAATTGGCGATTCAGAGGGCGACATCAAAACTTGGGGGTCCCCATTTGCAATGGGGAGATGTGTGAAATAGGTCACAACATTACCCATCCATGATAATGGAGCAGCCCACCCTCAACCAAGTTTATCTCATGTCCTCCATCACTAAACTCACTTTAGAATACTCTATATTAAGGAGGTTGGTGTATAGTTTGTGTTCTCCAAGGGGGCATATGAGGGACCAACAACATTTGTATCTTTCAACATTTGTTTGAAGTAAGGAGAATGTGCCACATGAAATGGGATGGTATGGGCAAAGAAAAATTTGGCTACAAGAAATCTGCCACTTGCTATGATCGCATATTGAACATACTATAATGCTACTATCCCTTTCTTTTTTCCTTAATAGAACCCTCTCCCTTTTGACTCTCAACATCCACGATTTGGGTAGGCAATGGTATACCAGATTGTGTAATCTCTATTTGTATTCCCTTATTTCTTGTCTCACCCTCAATAAATAACCTAGCCACCTCGACCTTCTCAACTAAGGTTATTTTTTCACATCCCTTTACCTCTTGGCCACTTATGCACAAAAGATAATTGTAAAGTCTGTTTGTGTAGTTGCCCCTATAATCCCTATTGCACAAATGACATAACTAAACTCTACTCCTAAAAAAATTACTTTCTTTGTCTATGGCTGTTTTGAATTGCAAAAGAGGTTTTTAGAATTAAATGAGCCCTTAGCATAAGCTTTTATGAGAGTGGAAAGGCATTCAAATGGATTTTTGAACCCATAGTACTTGCAACACTACCACACTAGAACAATCCCAAGTACCTCTATGGCCTCTTTGTTGAATTTGAACCTTTTAACCTTCACTACCCTCACTATTGCTCTATTTATTAATTTATTTTTTAAAACACAACTGCAAGTGTAAACATAAAACAAAAAAAATCCCTAGATGCTTGAAACTTTGAAAGAAACCAAATTTTTAAAAAATGCAAATGAACAATGGATGGTAAACTTACCTCAAATGAGGTAGTTTTGATGCTCACTTGTCTTCTCACTATTGTTCTCTTTCTTTGTCTTCCTCTCACAAAATACAAAATGACAAAATAAGAGAGCTTTTTGCATAGTTACATGGAGTTTCTTGATAGGGGGATGGGGGGACAAGGAGAAAGGGGGACCAAAGGCCTAAGTTTAGGGACAATGAGGGGACAACAACACGAGGTGGTGGGGCGGTGACACAAAATACATATAGTACTTTAAAAATTAGTTATAAAAAGATGTGTAAAGAATAAGTATAAAAATTACAAATGAAACTTTGGCAAACTAAGTAAATTTTGAACTACTAAACATTAAAAACATCACAATGATTGCATTGAACATTAACAATGGTAGGCGCAAGTTTGGGAGCAAATCCCCAAGTAGGAATCAAAGGGCAACGCCCCTCACAACAGTCGAAGGGTAGCGCCTCTTGTGAAGGTCTAGGGGCAAAGACCCTAGTGGGGTCGAGGGGAAAAGCCCTCACCACCAAGCGCAAATTAAGGCCTTCAAAACCACACAAAAAATCATTATGAATGTCATTTTCACAATTATATCGCTTTTTTTTGCAACGCCAAGTTCTTACTAATTTTGAAACTTAGGAATGATTTGAAATGAGGCTTAGAAGTTCGATGCCTATTTATTAGTTTTTTGTGAGTGCTTAGGGTTTGGGTGGAGCCCATAGACCATTAGGGTTAGGGCTTGTGACATGCAAATTGAAAACATTTTTTTATTTTTAAAAAATATTGACTTTTTATTTTCCTAGCATGGGTGACGATTAGAAGTCCTTGGGACAATTGGGAGACTCCTCAAAGTCCCCTAGACATCTCAGGGATGTCTCAAAGTCTCCAAGTCGTCCCCAAACCAAGGGGCGTCCTAGAAACATCCCTCCTTAAGGGGAACATCCCGAAAACGTCCAAGAGTCTTGAGCGGTGGTGGTGGGATGGTGGGGGAATGTTCCCTCCAAGTCCCAACATCCTAGTGACATCCCCATCCCAGAAACGTGGGGATTTGAGGGGTACGTGTCAACTAGAACACTAGTTTTTTGCTTTTAGCTGTTAGTGTCTTTGTTTTAGGTATAGGGGTGTGGGGGTCCTTGTGGGCCGCCTTGTCAATGAATATTTATTTTCTTGCATGTAGTTGATTACTTTATTGCATTATTGTACACTTAGGATAAACTTACTTAGGTAGGTATCTACTTGGGTAGGTATTATCTTCCTTTCGTGTTAGTAGGAATCTACTTGGGGAGGTAATATGCATTTACTAATTATGGTTGTACTTTCCTAGTTTGGTAGAGACTTGTAATATAAATGTATACTATCTCCTTTATATCCTAATTTGGTTGGGCCTTCACATCTCTTTGTAGTATATCCTATAAATGCTCACCTCTAGCTCACTATTGATCATACATTGTAAATCCATTCATTGTATTGCATCCTCTACTTTGGAATAACTATCATATAGCATTCTACAATCTTCAATTGTCTTTGTGATTTTGGGTTCATTTGCCCCATTGACAAATCCTACATAATAGTATCAGAGAACTCTTTGAACCATTCTATGATTTTACATGATATTAGAGTAATCTTTGCACTATTCCACAATCTCACATAGTATTCTAGAATCTGTGTAGTGATTCATGGTGTGCTCATCTCCATTGAGGATTGAGAGTTTTGTGTGGCATTGTTTTGCAATCTCATCTAGTGAATGTTAGAGCAGCTTATATAACATGCCATTGTGCTTGCTGGTTTTGCCTTTCATTTCATCCAAATTGGCCTTCCAAGGCAAAATCTACAAGAGTTTGAAGGTGGGATTTTCTAGTAAGGCATCTACAAGTCATTTAACTTTTGGTGCATTTTGGGTCAAATTTGACCCTACCATTGCATCTAGAGAACTCCAAAACCGTAGGATCGCCTATTAATTCATTGATTTTCAACAACTTTGCCTAGAGAACTCTACAAAAAATCCCCCTATCATATGAGTTGTTCTTTAGCATATTCTTCAAAGAATATTGTCTACGTAAGTGTCATTATTTGATGGTTCATGGCTGGCATGATTTTGCACTAATGTGTCTTTGGCGATCTGTGTATTCACATAAAAGAGGCATAATTGGTCAATCTATGAAATAATAGTGGGTTGTAGTCATGTGATGGTACTATCAGTAGTTGCTAGCAATACCATAACTACATGGGAGAACTATCAAACAAGAACACTGTAAGGTGCAAGCCCCTAAAAGTTGTTGACTAACAAGTTCAAACCTCCAATGACTTGCTACATCATCACAAATGGTTCTAATACAACCACCCTAGTGGCAACTCAATACCACTAACCAACTTCTCAAAAAACCACCTCAGCTCCATTTTCAAGCAATTTCCAACAAAAGTTTGGAGGTTTCATTTTGGCCATGATTTCAAACAATCCAAGGCAGTTTTGGGAAACTAATGAGTGGTATTGGCATCTTCCAGAAGCATCAAAGCATATTTCATCATCTTCGCCATTTAGCACTTTCAATACAACTTCTAGAGGTTTTCTAACAAGTAACAATGATTTTTTTTTTCTATAGGCAATTTTCCATCTGTTGATATTAGCACTACATCAGCAAACCTTTCCCCCACTCACCGCCTACTCCATTTGCATTTTTATTTTGGCACACAAACTTTGCAAGCTCTGCTCACTAGCATCCAAGCTCTAGTTTTTGAGCAATTGTTGAGGATCGATTCATGTCAATCTGTCTGAAGATCTTCAGCTAGAGATTCAATCTAAAAAAGTAAAACATTGATATCATTCCATTTCCAGATTTTAAGTTCTTATGCTGAATGTGCTGATTGCAGAACATTAATTGATTTCTATGTCTGCATATCAATGATGGAACTCCTATTTGTAAGAGGAGAGGCCCGCCTCCAAGGGATGCGTCCCTTGAGAGGACGTGTCCCTTTGCACGCGGGCAGTCTACAGTCTAATGCTATTTGTTAAGTATGCATTAACACGCACACACCCATTCTACATGATGGCGGATGTCTTAAGAAAATTCCGATTTCACATGAATGCAGAATATAAAATCACGGGAATGATCGAATTTATATGAATGCTCATAATTTCGATTTAAATGCTTTTTAGATTATTTGTTTTATAAGTGATGATCTTGATCGCATCTGACCGAAGCTATCATCATTAACACTCCCTCTTAGCTAGGGAAGATATTTCAAATCAAATAAGTCAAGATATCACCTTCACACGTGATATGATATGTTTTCTCAAGGTTGTCAAGTCACATGACATTCTTCATAACACATCTACATTATTTTCAACACTCCCTCTTTAACTAGGAAGAATAACTTCCAAAGTGATATCACCTATCTCGTAATATCAGAAGATATGATATGCTTCTGAAGTGTCAAGTCTCATGACATACTTCATAACACATCTTCACTATTCAATACTCCCTCTAGGCTTAAAGAAAAATAATTTCCACTAAGTAAAACTGATATTACCTAACTCGTGATATCAGAAGATATGGTATGCATCTGAAAGTGTCAAATCACATGACATTCTTCATAACATATCTTTATTATTTCAATACTCCCTCTTTAACTAGAGAAGATAACTTCTATCAAGTAAAATTGATATCACCTAACTCGTGATATGATGTGTTTTCTCAAAGTTGTCAAGTCACATGACATTCTTCATAACACATCTTCATCATTTCAACACTCCCTCTTTAACTAGGAAGAATAACTTCCAAAAATGATATCACCTAACTCGTGATATCAGAAGATATGATATGCTTTTGAAAGTGTCAAGTCACATGACATTCTTCATACATATCTTCATTATGGTATGTGCACTGACATCAAGTCACATGATGTCTACCATAGATCATGGCATATCCACGGATATAATCATCCACCATGATCATCTCTTATGGGTCACAATGACCTTCAGATATCAAGTCTCATGATATCCATCAAGGTGTCTAAGAGATACTATCATGACATGTCTATAGATATCAAGCCATATGATATCTATTATGATAGTTTTATCATTGTAGAGTCGTCACTTTACAATGTCAAATACAAGTGTTCATTATCAGAAAGATCGTCACCTTTCGATAATGTACACAGGAGGGGTAGGCCCATAAAGTCATGGAGTCACACACATGACAAAAGAGTTTACACATTAAACATCTTTATATATTAGTACAACTTATAAACAAATTTGAATTTCAAACATAATATCAAATTTCATACCAAGTTTTCTTCCCGAAGAGTTCAACTTTAACTCTGGAGAGAAGTTGTTGAGTATGTCCGCTATTTAAACATTTGAACTAATATACTCCAACTGGATCACTTTCCTTTCCACCATATCTCATAATGGTAGGGGATCTCAATGTGCTTAGATCAAGGAGTCCCACAAGCAATTTACGAAGCCAAACTGCTTCTCTTGCTCCCATTGAGGCTGCAATGTATTCAGTTTTTGTCAAACTTTGTGCTACTGAAAACTGTTTTCTGCAGATCCTAAACTGAAGCAACATCCTGATGTGCTTTTCTGATCGGTTACACTTCCAGCCCAATCATATCCAGTAGTGCTTTGAAGATATCTCAATATATGCTTTACTAGGACCTTCCATTTGTTGTTGGAGTGCTCTACCAACTAAGCTACTGGCCCCTTGTGGCCAACCCATCATTAGTCCGGGTGTGGCTTATATCCAACACCCCCCCTTAAGCCATACTACAGGTGCAAGGTGCTCTTCTGAAGTTAGATCCTGGGACCTGTCAACATGGAGTCTCTGAACATGACGCCTCATCTCAGTCTCAGAGATGAACAAGGCTTTCACCTCATATCTCTCTATCTCATAGCATTACAACAAGTGAAGATGAGACTCCCTTAGAAGCTCTAATTACTTCTCCTTCGAAGGGATGACTTCAGCCATCCACACAGTCTGAAGGTGGCAAGCAGAGTCTTCATTTTCTTCTTCTTTTGTAAACAATCTCTTATGCTTTTGATCCGTCCTGAAAGCATCTAGAGGAGATTATAAATAGTTCATAACTATCCAAAAATCATACAAGTCAACCTCAAAGTCAGTGTCAACCACCCGAAGAAATGAGCAAGCAGACAAAAGTAGAATATCGAAAAATCACCAAAACAAAAACAATATTCTAAGTATCCTTGCACATTCATTATAACATATGATCCATTGAATTTCAACTTTTTCTCTAGAATCTTGAAAAACTTAATTAAACAGGATATCTCTGATGTGCAAAATTAGCATTTAAAGTATACCTGTCAGCAGAAAACATGATCACCGATGATGGAAGCTTGAAGAGATTTGGTGCTTTAGAATCGTTGCTTTGAAACAATGTTGCTACTCCATCGGAGCACAAAGCAACCCCTGCCCCTTTAGAAACCAACATTTTATGCAAAGCTGTGCTACTTTGAACCATCTTTTCTGGTGCAAATAACAAGATAACAGATTCTCCATGCACAAGAAGCCTGAAAAGATGCGAGTCTGCAATCAACAATCTTTTCTATGCATATCCAGTAATGAAAGCTTACATTCGGCTGTATTCTTAACACTCACCATGCTGACAAGGGCAGGGCATTGCGTGAAGATATTGCTTGTGCAGAAGCAGCAGTTAGTGCTCTCTTCAATACAGCAGTACCTGCAAAAGCTTTCCCACAGAGGATCAAGGCTGATTGTTCATAATCTGCTACCACAAATCCAGCATTTGCCTGAGGCCCAAGCCCAACATTCTCCCATGCAGTTGGACTGAGAGTTGAAACAATTGTGAAGTATGAGAATACATATTAGCACCTTTGAGTGACATCTTACAGTTTGAATAAAATTTCCAAGCAATGCTTCTTCCCTTTTACACACAATCCAAACAAATTACAATTCAGAGATATAGAAAGTGAATCTAAGCATTTATATGAACTAGCAATCTAACAAATGTCATAATCATACCATTATTCTCTTAGTTGTGATAACTAAAAATTAACATAATGGATTCAGTATACTACCACCATGTAAAAGGAGATATTATTCACATATTAAGAATACCAATGTAAAGAGAAGACCACAGAAGTAAAATGAAATTATGTAAATCCTATCCTATACGTGTTCATGTAATGCTTTTAGCTTATCGCCATATGAAGTTGTTCCCTTTAATGGAAATCCACCTATCATAGACACCGAAAGGGACAAAATGAGCTCCATGTATACCTTTTATAGAGTTCACATATACCTATCATACCACGCAAAGCATGTCCCATTCTCTTCCTCTTTTTCGTTTACACAAGTTTTTTTTCCATGCAATGATATTTAAGAGTTTCTAACCTCATACACTTCAATCCACTCTTCTTTTATCCTTCTAATATAGAAAATAGATCATTGAGAATAGGCTGCGGCATAGAGTTAATCAATGCTTATGCCTTGCATACCATCATTTCTTTCTCTGAGAAAATAAGCTTCCAACATAAAAGTCTTAAAGTTAGCCAGTGCCTAAAGGCACTCAATTTCCTTGAGCACTTAAATGATCAGAAGCATATTATCTCTATGCCAACTTACTCACCTCAACCTGACCAAGTGAGATTTCACTTATCCAGTACTATACTTTTTTAATCTGATTTCATTGATGTCCTAGGTATAAAAAATAATGCATCCTATATTTTTTTTATCTAGTACTTGTGAAGGTACTTTGTGCTGATGAAAAAACTGAATCAGTAAATTTGGTGTGCTTGACCTGAGTTATGTACAAAAATTCCTCAGGCAGTACATTGTCAGACTGAATAAGTTGCAATTGTTAAATGTCATATGAAATTGGTAAATTAATAATAAATGGTACTAGATATGTACCCCTCCCAACTATTCAATCCTCATATCTTGGAGTCCACTAGCTGCCTGCCACTCCTCAGATAAGAAATTGACCTTGTCTTCAAAAGTGACTTTTGTGGGTTCACCAATTTGGGTGCTTGGCTCTCCAGCATTTTCCATAGTTATGGCTCCAGTTCTTTTGGCAGGGCCCTCCTAAGAAGCAGCACATTGAAATTCAAAATGTTGAAAAAAAAAAATTGAATGTTTTTGAAAAACAAAAATTTGATTCACATTTGTTTGCACACTGTATTTGGTGGGAATAGAAACCTACCATGGAAACAGGATGGAGTATCCTTTGGGCCTATGTGCACCATATTCAGACCTTTTTTTCCATGTCATGTATTTTCATGTGTATGTGACTATATAGCCATAGGAATTGAGGGATCTAGGCTAGAAAGTTGTGGAATCTCATACCTATCTACGTGTATGATAAATGAGGTTGAGGCAAGGAGAGGTTAAGATAAGACATTACTAAAATGAAAGGTGATTACACATTTAAACATTAATAAGAGAAAAGTGAGACACTTCCATATGCCCAAGAGGATATATGAAAAGGACCACAAAGGACATGGGAGGTGATCTAGCATTTTTGAGACCATGGATATTGAGATGGGCTTGCATTTCAATACCGATGTCATTGAGAACCTCCATGGGATGGGTGCATGCTCCTCAACCTCCACATGGTTTACACCCGTGATGACACTCCATTGCTAGTTCCTATGACAACCCTCTCTTCACTTGTTGTACGTTGGATTGCATATTCAACACGTGCTTGTGATTTCATAGCATGTATTGATTAATGTGTTCTTCTCAATCTCACATGTGGTTGTATCTTGTATGATGTGTTGATATCCCATGTGCATATATTGATGTTGTTGGTGGAACCCCCATGTGTACTTACTTGGCAATCTATGTGCTTGATGAGTAAGCATGTGTATGCATTGATTGGTGACTATATATCCCTCCTGTATGCTTTGCTTGGGAAAAATTGTGTATGTGATGAGGATAGTATATGTATCTTCAACACCATGTTTGGCACGTGTTGTTGGACTACCCAATCGGTTGCCCCCTAGTTTGGTGGAGTGGGCCTAAGGGTTCCACATGGTTGGGTGACATTGAACCACCATTAGGGCTCATGGATTCTTTGTAGCAGCTTGGAGAACATGCAAGGATTTCATCATCTTTCAATATGGTATTGTCATTTTGCACTCTTTTGGAAAAATGTATAATTAGGAATATTTAATGTCCTTGTATTTAATTTGTACAATTTATTATTGACAACAGTATTTTGTATTGTAATCCACCCTTGTAGGTGGTGCAAACTCTATCAATCATCATAATATTACTTGACCTCAAAGTCGAATGTGTATGGTTGTAATCAGTTTGTTTGGAAATCTTTCCCTTGGTATATGTTGCTATGTTGGAATAAAGTTGTTAGCATGCATTTTTCCAAGTGATCAACTCTCCCTTAAATGCCTTGTCACTTCCTTAGCATGAGTGGACCCATGCGAGTGTGGGAAGTGTGTCATGGGGTTTATACCTTTTTGAGGTTCTTAGGTTTTCTCACTTGATCAATGAAGGGCTTGCATGTGTTTGAGTGCTTGGCCTAGACCATTTCTATACAACACATAAAACAAGAAAACCATGCCCAAATGTTTTCAGAATTAGAAGTTGGTGTAGAGATGTATGATGCAAGTTAGACCCCGAAATCTGAAATGCATGCCCATATGGAGTTCGAATATTGAGTTGCAATTTGCATGTTGTAGATGCAAATCCAACTTCAAAGTCCTAATTGCAAGTCTGCCAAAGTTCAAACTTTAAGTCAAAATTTGCTTGCTTGTCAAAGGTAGATGTCCCTAAAGTCCAAAATGCAAGATGCAAATCAAACTCCAAAGTTTGAAATGAGAACATTTCGGAGTTTAGACTTGACTTTGCAAATTTCATGTTGCAAATTCCAAATCGGAGCCCAAAGCCCAAAATGCAAAATGCAAAATGCAAATTGAACTCCTAAGTCCGATATGAGGGATTCAAATTACAATTTCCATTATGCAAGTTGTTTATCAGGATCCAAAGCCTAAGGTGTTTGCTCACAAAAGCTTGAAGTTCAGCTTGGAAATTATATTTTGCACACTACTAGTTGCACATTGAATTCCAAGGTCTTGGTTGTTTGGAAGATGCATATTAGACCCTAACGTCTAAAATGCTTGCCAGGTGCATATCAGACCCCGAACTCCAAAATGCTTGCTAGGTGCATGTTGGAGCCCCCAAGTCCAAGCACACAAGACCTTGAAGTCCAAGCTAGTGTAAAGAGGACCCTAGAGTCCAAAGCTTCGTAAAGGTGTAGGCAAACCCCTAAGTCCAATCTAGTGTAGACTTGTTCCAACTTCCCTAAATCCCAAAGTGCAAAGGAAGTGGTTAGATAAGCAAGGTGCAAGGTTTGTAGGTTGACATGGGAACCCCAACTTTCCACCAGATTTCATTGTTTAAGTTTGTCACAATGACTTTAGCCCATGGTGTAGTAAGTCTTTTGTTTGTATCACCATAGTTAATGTATATGTGTGTGCGCTAAGTGTGTCGCAATGTTGTGTCGTGGCACCTTGTGCACGTAGAAGTGCAATGTGACCTGCTACTGTCACATTTGGATCACAAAAAAATTGTTCATCCAGTTTTGTCTGTTAATGTCTTAGGCAAAAGCTTGGGTACAAAGGAAAATATCAAAAATTAAAAAAGGAGTCAGGTCCAATCTGCTAGCCTCTCCTCAACCTCCAATATGTAGGAATCGGTACTCCTATTGACCTCCTGTATTCTCCTGCCTCTTAAAACTTCTCTAATTGTACATCCAACCAATTCAATCCCTCCTCTCTGAATGCAAGCTCCATTGACATGGTAGTCCAATATCATGAAGGACCAACCTTATCCAAGTAAATGGCCTCCACAATGATTTCCTCCAACTGCATATTGCAGATTCAAAAGTTATGAATCTGAATCACCATATTCAGCAACTTTTTGCTGAAATTCAAAAGCCATCAATTTATATGTACTTGTTTTGAATTTGCCATGTTTATTGATTCACTTAAATATTCCCAATTGTAGCCTCTAAGATTCAAAGAATGGCCATGATTCTCCTTCATGATATTCAAGCAAGCAGGTTTCTGGATGCATTGGGTAAAGTCATATGCAGATCGAATAGATTCTTCCTAATCACAGGTAGACTTAGTCACCAGATCTAGAAACCACACATGATGCAACAAGAATAGTCTATCAGATTCCCATTCGTCAGTCTTGTGAGAAGGTAATGAATTAATACTTATATTAAGCTTCTAACTTATTTAATACAGAGGTATAACATTAAAAAAATAGTCTGCATAAAATGTATTCATATGCATATATGTGAGTGCAAGGTATTTGTGTGTTTGTGGGTGTGCGGGTGTGTATTGAAGTAGTTTTAAAATATTAATTTCTGCTTTTCAACTTTGACATGGATTTTCCAAATTCTGAATTGTCAGAACTGTCTTCCAACTTTATTATCCTCAAATTAAAAAGTCAAACTTGAATCTGCTTATGAGTTAGATCATTGTACTTCTCAAACATGTATGTTCACAACAGAATAAAATTGAACTCACAACTCAAAGCACTGCATGATTCACTCAAAAAAATTATAGTGGACTTCTAAAGCTCAGAAGCCTAGGTACCAAACTCCTCCTGCCATACACCTACAGAATATATGCATAATGCCAAACCAACAAGAAAAGGAAGGCTCCTCACAAGCATATGAAAATAGAAATATTCAACAGGATAGATTTTTGGAAGCTAGCTAAATATTGCAGATTCCTTCTTTCGTTTCCTGATGAAGTACATCCGAAAAGACTCTCTAAGTAGTAGTAATTGAGTTTTAACTTGATATCATAATCAAAAGAACATTTGGTGTTGGTCAAAGTACTGTCAGCAGAAAAGAAATGATTATATAAGAATGTTAGTGTAAATGTAATCAAATCTTTCCTAAAATAGGATTCTAATACCTAAGAGCAAAGCTAAGTTTCAATTCTGAGAAAGACAAATATAAGTTTCAAATGAACTTTGAGAATTTCTTCTAACTGTGGTTTCCAGATTTCCTTCTAAGTTCGATTTCCAGATTTTAGACTAAGTGTGAATGTGCTGATTGCAGAACATTATCTGATTTCTATGTTTGCATATCGATTGAGGAACCATCCTAAATAAGAAGAAGACCGCCCCTCCTAAGAGGCGCGCCTCATGAGAGGACGTGTCTCCACGAGTGGAGGCACGTCCACTCATGGGACGCGTCCCTTAGGATGCGGCTGGTAATTGCATTCAATTACCATTTGTTAAGTATATACTCACACGTATATAATCTTCATTATGATGGCGTATGACTTTCAAGAGAATTCCGATTTCACATGAATACAGAAAATCACGGGAATGATAGAATTTAATATGACTGTTTTATATTTTCGATTTTAATGATTCTTATAGAAATATCATAATGAGGTATGATAGTTTCGATCACACATGAATGACAGTGATGCAAGTATCACTGTCATTCATATCTGACCGAAGCTACCATACATTAACACTCCCTCTTAGCTAGGGAAGATATTTCAAATCAAATTAGTCAAGATATCACCTTCACATGTGATATGATATGTTTTCTCAAAGTTGTCAAGTCACATGACATTCTTCATAACATTTCTCCACTCCCTCTTTAACTAGGAAGAAATAACTTCCAAAAATGATATCACCTAACTCGTGATATCAGAAGATATGATATGCTTCTGAAATTGTCAAGTCACATGACATTCTTCATACATATCTTCATTATGGTATGTGCACTGACATCAAGCCACATGATGTCTACCATAGATCATGGCATATCCACGGATATACTCACCCACCATGATCATCTCTTATGGATCACAATGACCTTCAGATATCAAGTCTCATGATATCCATCAAGGTGTCTAAGAGATACTATCATGACATGTCTTATAGATATCAAGCCATATGATATCTATTATGATAGTTTTATCATTGTAGAGTCATCACTTTACAATGTCAAATACAAGTGTTCATTATCAGAAAGATCGTCACCTTTCGATAATGTACACAGGAGGGGTAGGCCCATAACGTCATGGAGTCACTCACATGACACAAGAGTTTACACATTAAACATCTTTATATATTAGTACAATTTATAAACAATTTGCATTTCAAACATAAATAACAAATTACATTTCTACCATACCAAGTTTCTTCCTGAAGTGCTCTATCTTGATCCGGGAGAGAGGCTTGGTGAGAATGTCTGCAGTTTGATCATTTGTACTAATGTACTCCAACTGAATCACTTTCCTTTCCACCATATCTCTTACATAATGATAGGGGATCTCAATGTGTTTAGATCTGTCATGAAAGACAGGATTCACAGAGAGCTTTATACAACTCTGATTATCACAATGAATGATTGTAGGATTCAAGGGCTCACCAAAGAGTCCCACAATCAATTTGCGAAGCCACACTGCTTCTCTTGCCCCCATTGAGGCTGCAATGTATTCAGCTTCTGTTGAGCTCTGTGCAACGGATGATTGTTTTCTACAAATCCAGGTGATCATTGCTGATCCCAAACTAAAACAGCATCCAGATGTACTTCTTCGATCAGTTACACTTCCAGCCCAATCTGAATCTGAATACCCATGTAGATCTAATGGTTCATTCTTGTAATGAAGCCCATATCCAATGGTACCTTGAAGATATCTAAAGATATGTTTTACAGCCATCAAGTGAATTTCCTTGGGTTCACACATGAATTGGCTGAGGGCATTTACAGCATAGCATATGTCAGGTCTGGTGTTAACCAGATACATCAAGGATCCAATCATCTGTCTGTAAAGGGTCGGATCTGCACATTTGGATTCTGCTGCTGCTTCTTTCAATTTGAGAAGGTTGGTTTCCATGGGTGTGGACATTGGTCTACAGTCCAACATTCCAAATCTTTTCAGAATGTCAATAGTATACTTCCCTTCATTTAGAATAATACCTTCTGATTTCTGCCATACTTCCAACCCGAGGAAGTAGTGAAGAATACCCAAGTCTTTCATGTCAAATTCAGAGATGAGATCTTGTTTCCCTTGAGTAATGAGGTGATCTTCCCCTGTTATTAGTAGGTCATCAACATATAAAATAATTATAATCATATCACCTTTGATTACCTTGAAGTATAGATTGGAGTCAGCATCGTTCTTTGGAAAAACCTAATCCCAAGAGATAGCTGTCAATTCTTTCATACCAGACCCTGGGAGCCTGTATGAGCCCATAGAGAGCTTTCTTGAGCCTGCACACATGAGAGTTAGATTTATGTATCACAAATCCTTCAGGCTGTTCCAGGTAGACTTCCTCTTCAATGGTTCCATTCATGAAGGCAGTTTTCACATCCATCTGGTGGGCCTTCCAACCTTTAGCTGCTGCAATGGCTTAACACTTGTTCTTGCTGATGTATAGGGGGGCAACCGGTGCAAATGTTTCTTCGTAATCAATGCCTTCCTTTTGGGAAAAACCTCTAGCCACGAAACGTGCTTTATGTTTTTCTATGCTGCCATCAGCAGCATGCTTGATTTTGAAGAGCCATTTAGAAGAAACAACATATTTCTCTTTAGGTCTAGGCACTATGTCCCATACATCATTCTTTAGAATGGACTGGTACTCCTCTGTCATTGCATCCTTCCAAGCCTGATGTTGGAAGACTTTCTCCCAGAGTGATCCTTTAGGTGCTGCAAGATCCTTTGCTTCTTTGATCATCTTCCTTGCTCAAAGTGGTCACTTTCTGCCAATGTCATTTGTGTCCTCATATGAAGTGGTAGGAGATTTTAAGTGGCATTTCCTCAGGATGCTCCCTCTGAATCTCAGGAGCAGGTTCCATTTCAGGTAACCTAGGGAAATGGATATCTGTCATACTTGAACTTCATGACCTTTTGAATGGTTTTAATGTTAAGGTCAAACAACTAGAGGACTCCCTCTTAATTCCAGCACTCATGCAGAGTTCCTTAAGATGTAGGTTTCTATTATACACTTTTAAAGGTTTTATTTTCTTTTCTAAGACACAACTTTTACAAGATCCCCCATGGGATGTGATTTTTTTATTTTTTTGTTGTTAAATGGATGAGATTTAGGCCATGCTAAAGTTTTCTCATCCATAGGGGTAACTCTAAGTCCATTTGACCTTTTAGAACACAAGGTCTTCAGATTCATGATCTGAGATTGTTTTTCCTACTTTGGCAAAGGATGCTTGTTGCTTGGATCTGTCAGGGCACTTCATTGCATAGTGACCATATTGATCACATCTAAAGCATTGTACTTGAGAGATGTCTTTCTTTTTAAAAGATTCCTTTCCATTGGAATTTCTCTTTCTTTTAAAATATCCTTTCTTGTAGGAGTTTTTCTTGTTCCGTTTATTAGATGTTGTGTTGAGTACATGAATGTCTTCATCTATGTTCTTTTGTTTATTTTCCTTAGAGGAGAGCCTTGTTTCTTCTTGAAGGCAGTCAGTTCTTAGCCTATCAAATTTAGGGAGTTTAGATCTCGCACTTACTCCTTGAACAAAAGACTCCCATGAGTTTGGTAGGCCTCCTAGTGCAATTAAGGTTAACTCTTTGTTGTCAATTTGATATCCAATTGTGGATAATTGATCCCTAAGTTCAATAATCCTCATGAAGTATATATTAATGGACTCCCCTTTATTCATTTGAGCATTGTTGATCTGTCGTTTTAATGCTAAAGTCCTACAGGTATTGTTGATTTCATAAGTACTCTCAAGAGATTTGTACATAAGGTATGCAGTTTCATGTTTTGCTAAGATAGGTACTATATGATCCCTTACTGCATCTACAAGGATTTTCATGGCCCTATCATTGTTTTCAATCCATTGACTTTTCTCAGGTTCAGACTCAGGTTCCCTTTTATTTTCTCTCACAAGTGAGTCTAGTTTATTCTCTTTTAGGATCATCATGATTCTAAATTTCCATGATGTAAAGTTATCTGCTCCTGCAAGACGATCTTCAAATCTGATCATCGTTGACATTATGAAGAATGTAAATTCGATTTAAAAATACGAATTTCTTTGAGCAATCTGCTTTTAGATTTGATTTGGATTCGCACACCGTGGCTCTAATACCATGTAAATGTAATCAAATCTTTCCTAAAATAGGATTCTAATACCTAAAAAGCAAAGCTAAGTTTCAATTCTGAGGAAGACAAATATAAGTTTCAAATGAACTTTGAGAATTTCTTCTAACTGTGGTTTCCAGATTTCCTTCTAAGTTCGATTTCCAGATTTTAGACTAAGTGTGAATGTGCTGATTGCAGAACATTATCTGATTTCTATGTATGCATATCGATTGAGGAACCATCCTAAATAAGAAGAAGACCGCCCTTCCTAAGAGGCGCGCCTCATGAGAGGACGTGTCTCCACGAGTGGAGGCACGTCCACTCATGGGACGCATCCCTTAGGATGCGGCTGGTAATTGCATTCAATTACCATTTGTTAAGTATATACTCACACGTATATAATCTTCATTATGATGGCGTATGACTTTCAAGAGAATTCCAATTTCACATGAATACAGAAAATCACGGGAAAGATAGAATTTAATATGACTGTTTTATATTTTCGATTTTAACGATTCTTATAGAAATATCATAATGAGGTATGATAGTTTCGATCACACATGAATGACAGTGATGCAAGTATCACTGTCATTCATATCTGACCGAAGCTACCATACATTAACAGTTAGGTTAAGGCAGTACCATAGTTTAAAAATTCAGCACACTAAAAATATATATAAATTTGTAAAATAAACTTAAAAATCATTAAAAAACTGAATTTAGAAAACTCACTAGTAGTTTTTCCTTCATTTATTGACCAAAACAGGAGTACAATGCACATCATAGTGGATGGTAATGATTCTTGCTAAGGAAAAATATCATTCTCAAGCATATCATGATCATCCAACAAAGCCCTTCATGACATTTCCACCGCTTGTGCATGTGCTTCTCCATCTGCTGCCCATTTTGCTACTTGCTTCTCAAAATCAGCGATGCCATCTATTGAAAACATGGGCTCCGCATCCTTAGCAAAGTGACCAAATCCAAATATGGTTCAATCTCATCCAATTCAATCACCTTGTGTCTCCTTTCCCTCCACCTTTTTTACACAAAGATGGAGGTTGTGCTATACAAAAATGAGGTCATTCAAGCACTTTTTAAGTCAACCTATTGCAATTCTTCATGTGAATTGCTTAAAATTTTGAGCCAACCTATTGCAATTATTCATGTGAATGGCTTCAAATTTTGCGCCAAACTATAGTGATTGTTTGTATGAATGGCTTGAAAAGTGTTCCAATTGTGCTCACACCCAAAAGGACTACATGGTTGGCACAAAATATGGATGGAAGGCTTTGAAAATTCAGTGATCTGCACCATAATCTTTCTACCACAAATCTGCAAGAACAATATTTATAAGCTTGTAACATACTAAACTTAACCGTTAAACTACAGTTACAAATTATTAAACTTAGTTAGCTTATTTTTTACTTGATTGTTGATTCATTATTCTTCAAATGTATGGAGCTAAAGAAAACAATCTCCCCTTTGTAGCCCTGTAAATATGCAACTCATCCAAGATCATGTCTTAAGCTATGCTCCACGGGGGTGCATCCCCTGTGTTTTTTTTTCCGTTTCCCGTACCGGGTACGAAATGGGGATGCGGGGACGGCCAGGAAACGTCCCCTAGCCGTCCTTTTTTGCCCTCAAAGTACCCGGACCTTACCGGGGACTTTTTGCCAACATGTAGGGGATGTAGGGTACGGCTAGCAGTCCCTGATGAGGCCAAGCCGTCCCTCGACCGTACCGGGTATGGCTACAGCCCAGCCAAAAATAAAACGCACTTTTAAAAAAAATGAAGTTTTTAAAATGCAAAAAGAGGTATGGTCGGGCCCACAAGGGATGCCCCATGCCACTTAACCTAATCTAAGTGTCATATATGCTCTAAAATGAGAAAAGTTAACTCATTTTTACATTTACATTGTGAAGTGAAGGAGAGCAAAAGAGGAGCAGCTGAGTGAAGGAGAGAACAGTAGGTTGAAGAGGAGCTTAGGGCATCATTTCCAGCATATTAGAGGTATGTTTTTCATCTTTTTTTGTATTTGCTATTTGTTTTTAATTTTTGCAAGATTTTTTAAAGTTTTTCAACACATAGGAAAGGCATTGTGGGTTTTTTTTTTTTTTAAAAACTTGCAGCTCTTTGAAATCAGAAATTTCATAAAAATTTAAAAAACAACCATGAGTAGCAGCAAAGATAGTGAAAGTGATGATATTCAAATTCAAATTCAAGAAAGAACTCAAACTCAAAGAACAAGAAATAGACCTAGAAGTAGTGCAATTGCAAACATTGGGGGGTGTTCAGAGAGTGGGAGTGGAGCAGGGTCAGCAAGTTCAAACCCATTTGAATGTCCATCTGAAACCCTCAAAAAATGGGCAAAAGGCCCATTTAACCCCAAAAAGCCTCTACTACAATTTGCAACAAGAGTTGATAAAGATAAGGAAAAAAAATTTAGGGGTAGTAGAGTATGGGAGTGTCACTTGTGCCACAAACAATACAAGGGCAGCTATATAAGAGTTTATTGCCATCTTTTGTGGATTGGTGGTCAAGGGGTGAAAAGGTGTAGAAAAATAACTCAACAAGAAAAAATTGAGGCAACTAGATTGCATATGGAGGGGGAGGCACTAAGTAAAGGGGTTTCAGTTGAGAGTTTGCAGCCTAGTATGGGAATGCCTACACCATCAGTGGATGTTGCTTCAGCTTCTCAATCTCATGTGGGGGAGGATTCTACTAGAGGAAAGAAAAGAAGTATGCATGTTGCTGATATGTTTAATGTTACAGTAAAAGATGGGGCTGATTCCTCTATTGCCAAGTGTTTTTATGCTAATGCCATACCATTCCATGTCTCACGTTCACCATATTTTTAAAAAATGTGCAAAGATATTATAGTTGCTGGTCCCTCATATGTTCCACCTGGAGAAACTAAGCTACGCACCACTCTTCTTGATAAAGAGTACTCCAAGGTGAGTATTTTGATGGAGGATATGAGACAAACATGGTTGACAGATGGCTGCTCCATAATCATGGATGGGTGGTCCGATATCAAACATCGGCCACTCATCAATCTTATTGTCACTAGTACAGCAGGCTCTTATTTTCTTAGAGCTATAGATTGTTCGGGCAAAAGGAAGGATGCAACCTTCCAATTTCAGATTTTGAGAGATGCTATAGAGGAGGTTGGAGCCTCTAATGTTGTGCAGGTATTGATCACAGATTCACATTTTGATTTTCTTTCTTTCTTATTTTTGATTTGGAATGTGAGACATCATCTATAAATTAAAAAAATTATTAAATTATTAAATTGATATCTATACTAATCTCATATCAACTTGATGATATGCCATTGCCAGGTAGTGACCAATTCAACCCGTGTGTGTAAATTAGTTGGATTGATGGTGGAGAGTGCTTATAAGCACATTTTTTGGACCCCTTGTTGTGTGCATGCGTTGAACAATACCTTGAAGGACATTGGGAAGATAGATTGGGTGAAGGCAGTGGTTGCAGAGGCTAGAGAGGTGCAAATGTTCATTTGCAACCATCAGACTTCACTTGCTTTGTTCAGAACATTTTCGAGGAAAGAATTCCTCAAGCCCGTGGAGACTAGATATGCTAGCTACTTCATTTTATTGGAGAGGATGGTTGAGATCCAAGAGGCTCTACAAATAATGGTGGTCAATGTAGAGTGGGGTAGATGGCATGAGTCAAGCACACCGAGGGAAAAAGGGTGAAACAAAAAATCCTTGATGATGACTGGTGGTCCACAATGAGGTAAGAAAATTGGCATTGCTGATTTTATTATTTATTTGAATTATTTCATAATTTTATTATTGCTGATTTTCATTTTATTATTTAATATTTATAGGCTAGCTGATTTTAATTTTTGTAACTTGTTTGCACTTGCAGATATGTATGCTCCTTCATCCAGCCTATTGTGCAAGTGATTAGATATGCTGATACTGACTCTCCTAGCCTTGGAGAGATTTATGAGACCTTTGATAGTATGCTTGGACAGGTCAAGCAAGCAATTTATAGCAAGGACCCTACTTTGGCATTTTATGAGGAGCATCTTAGGCCCATTGTGACGCGACGGTGGGACATCATGAACACCCCACTTCATATAGCAGCCTATGCTCTCAATCCAAAATGTTATGCACCGAGACCTAGGAGAGTGGCTCCATCTCATGATGAAGAGGTGAAAGAAAGCTTCATGAGGGCCCTTACAAAAATGTATACTTCAGAGGAATCTACTATACTTCGCACACAGTGGCTTGCATTTGCCAATCTTCATGGTCCAACCTTCGGCAAACCAGAGGCTGTTAGAATATTATATTCCTTTATAGTGTTAATGGTCAATAATGTAACTTGTTAGTTAAGACATCTTAAATGTCTTCTGTAGTGAGTAGGTTAGATATTTTCCTAGTTTAGATATTCAGGTAGGTAGACATTTAATGTCTACAGTTGTAGTTAGTTGCAGTAGGTCAGTTTTTTTAATATCTTCAGTGCTTTGTAATCTCTATATAATGTAATCTTCTTCTTCTATTAATACAAGTAATTTTACAAGCTCAAATTATTTCATGGTATCAGAGTCGTAGAAAAGAAAAAATCGAGGGTTTTATTCTATTAATTTGTGGGCGTTTTTTTTGTGGAGGTTCTTTGCAGAGATTGAGGGTTTTTCTCTGCATTTTGTACAAACCCGCAAGAGTTTGTTCTCTCCTGTTCTGTGCGTAGTTCTGTGCAAGCCCGTGTTAGGGTTTTCTTTAAGGCGCCGCTCTTAAAAGTTGCGTTCTTTTGCAAGCACAACTTTCTGCAAACCCGCGTTCGTGACTTGTGTGTTTTTTTTAGAGGACGCATTTCTTCTGGTCGCGACCTCTCTACCCATGTTTTCTTGAAGTTACTGGACGTGTTTGTTTCAGACTGAAGACGTGATTTTTGGCTGCGTTTTGGCGCAATTTTTTAATCGCGTTTTTGCTTGTGCTCGAGTCACGATTTTTAACTACCTTCTGGGCCGTGATTTTTGTCCTCTTGCACATGATTTTTGGAGATTATAGCCCGTGTTTTGAAGAATTTGTCTATGTTTTCCTGATTTCTGGCGTTTTCAGAAAATTTTCTAGAGCTTTTGAAGCTTTCATGGCAGCCTAGGGCTTTTTGAAAATTCGACTAGGGTTTTGACCCTCCAGTTCAAGTCGAATTTTTTTTTCGATTGCAGATTCCTTGAGGGTTTTTTGAGAGCTCAACTAGGTTGTTCTCCGATTTTTCTGGGTCCCTTGTTTTCCGTGCCTTGAATTTTATGCAAGTGGGTGCTGTCGAAATTTTCTAGGTATTCAAAAAAAATTATGGGTTTTCAACTACATTTTTTGGGTATTCTTCAAATCTTTTGGGTTTTGTCTTCAAAGTGCCTCGAAATCCATGCTACGGTTTTTGCTTTGAATTTGTGTTGTCTTTGTTTTCATTTTTTTTGCTTTCACTAGTTTGACCTCAAGGTACATGATGGCATCTCTGACAAATACAATGCTTGAAAGCAGCCAGAAGTTCAACGTGAAGAATTACAACACCTGGAAGCAACGAATGCTTACGATCTTCAAATATCGGTGTCTCGATTAGGTTGTTTTGGGGAACTCACCTCGTCCCACTGTAGTCGGAAAGGACTAGGACAAATGGGATGAACGCAACCGAGAAGCTGTCATGCTCATCAAGCTTTCAGTAACTGACGACCAACTGCCACAAGTGCCGTTAGGCAAAACAGCTGCTGAGGTTTGAACGTACCTGAAAGATCTCCATGAAATGTCAAATAAGAGTCATGTGTTCTTTCTTAAGAACATGCTCTTTTCGATAATGATGGACGAGAAGACCTCTCTCCAAGAGCATCTGACAAAGATAAAGGAGATTCACGACCAACTGGAAGCTATTGGTCGAACAATGGAGGAAGAAGATATGGTGGTCATTACTCTGAAGAGTCTCCCACGTTCATATGAACATTTCATCGAGACACTAAATATCACCTCCACCAATGTTGATCTCAAATTTGAAGATCTTTGCAACAAGCTCTTGCAGCAGGATCGATGGCGACAACAGTTTGGAAGCAATACCAGTTCCACCTCCACAGAGCAAGCGTTCTCTGCCAAATCTTCTGCTAAGAACAAAGGGAAGGCTCAATCTTCTCAGTCGAAAGGCTCTGGTTCTTCTCAGGACAACAAGAAGAAGAAGAACGTTCAGTGCAATTATTGCCATAAATATGGTCACATGAAGGCTGATTGTCAAATTCGGTTGGCTTCTGAACAAAAGAAGCAGGGAGGGTCTCAACAAAAGGAAAATGTTGCAAAGCACTCTGAGCAGAAAGAATCTACATTTTATGCTTTTATGGCCAAGAGAACAGCAGATCTAGTACAATCTTCTGCCTAGTATATTGATTTAGGGGCTTCTCGGCATTTTACTCATCGTCGAGATTGGTTCACCAAATATGAACCATTCACTGGTTCAGTGATCTTTGGAGGAGGCAAAGAGTATACAGTTGCTGGTAAGGGCAATGTTCAGATTCACTCTGGAGGGAGAAATTTATTATTTCTCGATGTCTACTATGTTCCAGGCATGGAACATAATCTTCTCTCTGTCATCCAGATTGTGAAGCATTCTCCCCAGTTGGATGTTATTTTCAATCCGTCCACCTGCAACATTGTTGATAAGGAGACACGTACTATGATTGCTATGGGACTTGAGGATCATGGTCTGTATAGACTTGTTGATTTCGGTGATTCTCAAGAGTACGCTCTAGCCGCCAAGAGTACTTCCATCAGAAAACTTTGGCATCAGCTTTATGGGCACCTGAATGTGCACTATCTCTCTCAACTGTCTCGAGAGGGTTTGGTTGCTGGTCTACCTGAGATCCAAACTCAAAATCATAGAGTTTGTGGAGCCTGTCAAGCTGGGAAGCAGCATCGGACACCATTCTCGAATGGTGATTCTTGGCGAGCTACCAAGGTACTTCAATTGGTTCACACTGATGTATGTGGACCAATGAACACTCCATCTGTTATTGGTTCCAAGTACTTTTTATTATTTGTTGATGATTTCAGTAGGAAAATGTGGGTGTATTTTTTGAAAAATAAATTAGATGTGTTTAGTACATTTCGGCAGTATAGGGCCTTGGTTGAGAAAAAATCTGGTTCTCAGATTTTCACTCTAAGGTCAAATAATGGGGGGGAGTTTTGTTCAGCTGACTTCTCTACTTTTTGTGCTACAAATGGCATTAAACGCCAAATCACCACACCATACACCCCTCAGCAGAATGGTGTCGTTGAATGTAGGAATCACACCATTATTGAAATGGCTCGTTCTATGATGGAGTATAGAAATGTACCTAAGAAATACTGGGCTGAAGCAGTTTATACTGCAGTCTACCTACTGAATTGGTCACCTACACAAACCGTTAAGAAGATGACTCCTGAAGAAGGCTGGTCAGGACGTAAGCCTAAGGTGGGCCATCTGAAAGTCTTTGGTTCTACAGCTCACGTATGGATTCCAGAAGCCAAGCGTGCCAAGTTGGACTCCAAGAGCTAGAAACTTATGTTTACTGGTTACAACGACAATCACAAGGCATACAGGTTGATTGATGTGGAAACGGATCGTCTCATATTCAGTCGTGATGTTGTGATTGATGAGACTAATGGTCCATTTGTTCCTACTACTAGCCCTGAGGATCATCTTATGAAGGTTTTTGATGAGGGTGTTCGTCTTCCTCTTGGTTCCCTTGATGGGAGGGCTTTAGAGCATTCCGACTCTGAAGATGAAGAGTCTACTGATCATGATATAGAACCACCTGCTTTTCCTCAAGATTCATATCCAGATGACTTTGTTCCAGAAATCCCAGGAGATGTTGTTTCTCCTATTCCAGATGTTGGTACTTCTACTTGTTGGCCAAAGTGGTGGCTCAAGACTATCGGAGATCTTCATATTGATGAACTCATTGAGGGTAGATCAGCTTGCCGAAAGAGGAAGCAGTACAACACAATCAATTTTTCTCTTATGGCCAACATCCACAACATCTATGAGCCTCAGACATATTCAGAGGCTAAAGGAATTCCAGAGTGGGAAAAGGCTATGGAGACAAAATACCATAGTCTTCTGAAGAATCACACTTGGGTTCTCTCTGATCTTCCTCCTAGGAAGAAACCTATCAACTGCAAATGGGTTTATAAGGTCAAGTATCATGCAGATGGCACTTTGGATAAATATAAGGCCAAATTAGTTGCTCGGGGATTCACACAGCGAGAGGGCATTGACTACGAGGAGACTTTTGCTCCTACTGCCAAGATGAGCACAATTTGTCTTCTTCTCGCTATTGCAGCCCAATTCGAATGGAGAATTCATTAAATGGATGTCAAGAGTGTCTTTCTCAACAGTGATTTGCAGGAAGAAGTCTACATGACGCAACCTCTTGGTTTCAAGGTTGGCGGCAAAGAACATCAGGTATGTAGGCTTGTGAAAGCACTCTATGGACTGAAACAGGCTCCCCGTGCATGGTACATCAAGATTGATCAGTACTTGGTTGATCATGGTTTTCAGTGTAGCCCTTCTGACAGTAATTTGTATGTCAAACACTCTGGTGATGCTATTCTCTTTCTTGTTGTCTATGTTGATGACTTGATCATTACTGGTAGTTCAACACATTTGATTGCAGCAATCAAACAGGATTTGTGTTAGGCTTTTGACATGACAGATTTGGGGCTTCTCCATTATTGTTTGGGTATTGAGGTTTGGCAGACTGTTGGTAGCATTTTTATCTCTCAGTCTAAATATGCCAGAAGTCTGCTTGACAAATTTCGGATGCAAAATTGCAAACCTACCTCCACACCTATGGAGAAGGGGCTGAAGTTGTCAGCCAACTCTGATTCACCTTCGATCAATGAAACGACAAAATGCAACTAGTGGGCAGTCTCATCTACCTCACTACCACTAGACCTGACATCAATTTTGCAGTGAGCTACATTTCTCGCTTCATGACAACTCCAAAAGTTGATCATTGGCTTGCAGCGAAGCGAGTGCTGAGATATGTTAAGGGCACTTCAGATTATGGCATTATGTATGGCAGATGCAAGGATCCAAAGTTGATTGGTTATACAGATTCAGATTGGGCAAGTTCAGTGGATGACCATAAATCTACTTCTGGATATGTCTTCAGTTTGGGTACAGGTGTTGTAACATGGACCAGCAAGAAGCAACAGGTGGTGGCTCTTTCCTTGACTGAAGCAAAATATTGAGGAATCGTTAAAGCAACATGTGAGGCAGTTTGGCTTTGCAGGATGCTTTCTGACATGCACATGTCACAAGCAGGACCTTCTCCCTTGTACACTGATAATCAAGGGGTGCTCGAACTGGCCAAAAATTCAGTCTTCCATGAACGTACCAAGCATGTCGAGCTTCATTGTCACTACATCTGCAAGTTGGTAGAAGACGGATCAGTTCAGCTGCAGTATGTTCCAACAACAGATCAGATTGCAGATATTCTCACCAAGTCTCTGAGCCCGGATAAATTTGTCAAATTCAGGGGGCAACTTGGTATTTTTGATAGATTGACCATTAAGGGAGGGTGTTAGAATAGCATATTCCTTTATAGTGTTAATGGTCAATAATGTAACTTGTTAGTTAAGACATCTTAAATGTCTTCTGTAGTGAGTAGGTTAGATATTTTCCTAGTTTAGATATTCAGGTAGGTAGAAATTTAATGTCTACAGTTGTAGTTAGTTGCAGTAGGTCAGTTCTTTTTAATATCTTCAATGCTTTGTAATCTCTATATAATGTAATCTTCTTCTTTTGTTAATACAAGTAATTTTACAAGCTCAAATTGTTTCAGAAGCGAGGACGGATAGAGCTACATTGGCTCAAACCGACCCTATTGGATGGCGGACGTGGCATGGGAAGGATGTACCAGAGTTGAGATTACTTGTCGTTCGTCTTCTTTCATAGGTTGCCAATTCCTCTGCTGCAAAGAGGAATTGGTCCACATATAGCTTCATCCAATCAGTCAAGAGGAACTTCCTTACCTCTAGACAATCGAAGAAGTTGGTGGCAGTACACAGTGCTTTGCGGCTACACGATCGACAGTTTAGTGAGTATCGTCAAACTCCAGCCTTACGATGGGATGTTAATCCCGAAGATGCTATGAAGATTGAGGAGGACGATGCACATGAGGGATTGGTTGGGGTTCCATTGGTTGAGGCAGATCCTTCTATTGACATGGACACTGACACTGACTTAGACTCGAGCTTCGATGGCGAGGGCGATGCTGATTTAGACCTACCTTTTGCTGATTAGGGACACTGGACAGCGATATATTTTCTTAGTTTTATGTTTATCAAGTCATTTCATAGTTGAGACTTGGAGCCTTTGGGCATTTTGGTTATAATTATCAAACTCTTATATGATATGTATGCACATTGATAATGAAAAGCATTTGAATTTTGTTAATTTGTTTGTCGATTCTCATGCGAAATCTCAACTCAAGTCTAATGATATGTATTAAGCTTATACAATGTCTAGAATGAATACTTTATCAATGTTATCTCTATATTTTTAAAAATTTCCCTATTTTTTTATCAATCGTCCCCTACCGTCCCCTAAAAAATGACCCAAAAGTACCCCCATACCGAAAACTCATCCCGCCATACCGGGTACTCCCCGTCCCCAAAACCCCATGGAGCATAGGTCTTAAGGCATTTGTTAGGGGTTCATCCTCTCAAATGCATGTGTTGGGGCCATCCATAACCTCCTCATTAGCCCTAAAGGAATTGAGGAAGAAAAACTTCAGATTCAAGTGATAGGCCGATGCATGAATTTGTTGGTGATGTTATTCATTCCACCTCTAATCAATTATGTGCTAAATGGATTCATATTTTTTTTGCTGGACCCATAAAAATGTTGGATGACCTCCTTGGCCTTGTCAATGGCTTCATATGGATAAACCATTGAGTCTTTTTGCCCATCTACCAAGAATAGAACCCTAACCAAAAGCTCTATCACCTAAAACAAAATAGTATAATAAATCAAAATTTCTAAACCATGAATTTGAAAGACAACACTGCAAACAAGAAAGGTAGAGTCTAGGGTTCACCATTTAGGAGCCTTGGCAACAATAGCGACAATGGCTGCAGAGGCTGATTCAGAAAATGGTGATCGGACAAACAAGGGAAATGTTGGTTTTCATTCTTGCTCTAGAAAGGCAGCTAGCAAGATTGTAATATCCCCAATGGGATCTGCCCTAATTCTGATTTCTGATTTTTGTTTTCTGATTTCAAACAAAATATCACAGCAAACATACAAGTGCCCAAACATGACAAATAAACACACCAAATGATGCTATCAATTGATATTCGTATCAAACATGAAATCCACCATTAAAACACAAGATAGGGCATCAAAATGCAACATACAAATCTGATTTTTTGTAGATAACTTCTGCTGTTACAAACTGAATATTCTGGACTGAATTTACAATGAATTCATGGGCTCAAACATGCCAGACATATGCCCAGATTTCTACTCTATAAATTGGATCTAAAACTATGATTATACATACCAAATACATGCAAAATAGTCTTCAAATATCAAACCCTAGATGGGTGAAATTCCTCCTTGGAAAGTGCTTAGGGTTTGCTGCTCCAAATATGCAAAATTGCCCTCAAAAGGTGGGTGCTCAGGTCTGCTCAAAATCTGATCTTCAAAATTGATTTGCAATGATGCTCCAAGCCTCCAATTATCTCCAATGAAGTGCAATTAGAACTCCATCATGAGTTCTCTACAAGGTGAGCTAGGGTTTTGTCCAACTCACCACATTCACAAGGGTTTTTGTCCTTGGAATGAAGCCCAACCAAAGTTGCAGCCAAGAGAAGAATCTCCAAAAATGAAATTCGATATGAATGGATGCCAAATGACTTGCACTTTACTTTCTTTTATAGCCCTCCCAAAAAAACCTTATCAAGGCCAACCTCCTTAAGCAATATATTCTTATTTTATTTCCCTTTTTTCCCTCCTCCTTAGGGCCGACCCTGAGCAAGGCATGCTAGGCGCCCGAAAACAAATAAAATATTTTATTTTATTTTTCTTTCCTTTCTCCAAGTAGGGAAAACCACTTATGGCATTAAATATTTCATTTCTTGACATCTCACTAGGTCGTCCACCTCAAGGGAAATTTATTTGGATTTATCTTATTTTTCTCCTTCAAATTTGGCTGACCACAATAAAGTAATCTTATTTTATTTTATTTATTATTATATTATTTATATTTTAATATTATATAATATATATACTAGTGTTTAAAAATACTACTAAAATAGGGTGGATTTAGGATAGGAAAAAGGGGACATTACAGTCCTCCATTCCCGGAATTGCTTGCCCACAAGCAAAACAAACAATTGCAAGCCTAGTTACTGCAAAACATCTTCAAGTGGCAAGCTTCTCCAACTAGTCAAGTACTCCATGATCACCCCGTTCCTCAACTTGTGGCTACTCCTCCCATAGTGAATATATTAAAATATTAAATGTAATATTAATGGTCATCTTAGCTTTTATTAGTCGTTAGTTAACTAAGTTAGTTTTTAGTAACTTTCGTTTGCACTTTAATTCGCTTTAACTTCTTTCTATTTTTAGCGTTAGTTTGCTTCAATTAACGATGGTTTCTTTTTAGAAACATTGTCTTGTAATTTCCTTTATAAGGAGTATTCCTCTCCTTTGTAATTACATAATTATGAGTATCAATTATCTTTTCATGGTGTATCAGAGCTCAGGCTCGAACCTGATTAGTTTTTTGAAGTTTCTTAGATGTTTTTTTAGCTGATTTTTCCTAAAATAAAAATCAAATATATATTTTTAAGATTTTTAGTGAGCCAAAATCGTGGGTTTCTTGAGAGGAATTTTTTGCAAATTTTGTGAGCCGATTTTCGTGGAAATTTTCAAGTAAAATTTTGAAGGAGATTTTCAAAAACTCTTTTAGCAAATTTTTTTAGAAAAAAATTTGAATTGCTAAAAGAGTTTTTGAAAATCTCCTTCAAAATTTTACTTGAAAATTTCCACGAAAAATCAGCTCACAAAATTTGCAGAAATTTTTGTGCCATTTTTTAGGATTTGAAAGACACGTTTCTGGTTGTTGTTGGGTGCAGTTCGTTGAAGTTCGTGGGCAGTGTCTTCTACCTAGGGTTTTTTACAGCGACCTAGGGTTTTGCTATGATGAGTTTTTCACCAGATTTGTGGGTGTTCACAGTATATTTTCTGGAGTTTGTGGGTGTTTTTTTTTCCAGATTTCATGGCAATGTGAAGAGTTGATTTTTGGAGCCAGTTTTGACAGAATATTTTTGGGAAAAATAAAAATTCTGCAAAGAGTTTTTCTAAAAAATTTCTGGAAAAATTTACAAAGTGTTGTTTTATGAAGAGTTTTTTGACAATTTTTTCGTATCTAAAAAATCGTGGGTTGTTGCTAGGGTGTGCAGACCAATTTTTTGGGCGATTTTTTTCTCAACAAAATATCGTGAACCTAAAGATTTTAAAAGAGTTTTTGAAAAAAAATCTATAACAATTTTGCAAGTTTTCAAAGGTTTTTCTACAAAAATCTTACTTTTCAGAGTTTTCGAATGTTTTTTTTGAAAACATCTTACAATTTTTGAGCCTCTTTTTAGACAATTTTTGAAAAATCATGAGTTGTGCCAGCTGATTGTCCAGTGTTTTGCTAGCTGATCATAGTGTTACCTCATTTTTGTTCTTTGGAAAATGGGAGGGATGGCGTCTTTGTCCAATGTCACGTTGGAAAATATGCAGAGGTTCAATGGAAAAAGTTACTACCTAGAAGCAGAGGAAGCTCACAGTTTTTGAGTGTCGGTGTCTTGATTTGATTGCTCTGTGAGAAAGGATCTGTAATCGCATGGCGGTTAATCTTCTCCAGTTATCAGTCACCGATGATATGTTTCCAGAAGATTATGGGTAGAACCATAGACCTAGTTTTTTGTTTGTACGATGACCATTAAGGGAGGGTATTAAAATATTAAATGTAAAATTAATGGTCATCTTAGCTTTTATTAGTCGTTAGTTAACTAAGTTAGTTTTTAGCAACTTCCATTTGCACTTTAGTTCGCTTTAACTTCTTTTTGTTTTTAGCGTTAGTTTGCTTCAATTAACGATGGTTTCTTTTTAGAAAACATTGTCTTGTAATTTCCTTTATAATTAGTATTCCTCTCCTTTGTAATTACATAATTATGAATATCAATTATCTTTTCAGAATATGAAGAATAGCATACAAAGTGAGTTCTAATGCAGAAATGAAACAATACCGTCCATACATATTCAAACTCAAATCTACTCCATCTCTCAACCTTTGAAATTATGCTCCTCCTCCATGTAATTTGTCTATGTAGCAACATGTGATAGGTGATATCATAATCATGACCTCTAAATCACAACCACCTACACCAAACCTTTCGTTGCTCCACTCTGATACAAATATCAGTCAACCAAAAATTGTGAAGCAACTCACCAAGATCCCTGTGAAGTATTGTATCAACCACACCAATACCAAGATCCCAAGTTATTACACCATAACACCAACTGAAAATGAAGAGATAAGTATCTCTCAGCATGTTTTCATCACCAACTATCCATCTAAATCTGAATTGTCCCCTACGGACACGAAAAATATCTATCATATGTGCATAATCAAGCATGCATACCCACTCTAGGCTGCTGGTATAAATCAGAACAGCACTTGGAAAAGTGAAAATCAGACCTATGATCATTCTAAAAATGCTCCCATTGCCATAAGATGATAGGGTCTCATCATCATGCAATCTCCCAACGCTGTAGCGACAATCCCATGCACACAATCCATCTAAACAGCTGTAAACATCAATTTACCGTCTGAAAACTCCATGATCAGAAACATAGAACAGCCATCAATCATCAAGGAGTGAGCTGAAAACCAATAGATTGGGTCTGAAATTTTTTTGGTCTCATGCTCATTTCCATCTCTTGGACTATAGTCCAGCTGAAATTCAACATCCTCATGAACATACAACTCCAAATCCGATACCTCCATGACATCTCCTTCAAGTTTTGAAGCTGGGACAACATTGTGTTCACTCAAAGGATCATCATCATGATAGCATGACGTCAAAACACGAGTAGGCTCATGGAGCTCTCCAAGAATGGTAAAACTCTTAACCAAATCTGAATCACAAACGTTCTTCTCTACATATGCATAACAATCATTATTTGCTGGTCCAAAAAGTATATGCACAACTTCCACCTCCTTAACCTTGAGTTGAGCCTTCAATTGGCTCTCCAAATGATGTGTTTCATGAACCCTATGATTAAAGCCATTTGCACAAAATAAATATCTGATTTGTTTTCAAAATCATACCTCTCAACAAGTTCATGCGAATCTAATTGGTCTTCATTTTCTACGATCATAAGGGGTTCATCCTGTAGAGGTTCAACCATCATAGTCCCTTGGAGGTATTGGAGATTGACGAAGAAGTGTATCTCGCTGCTGCCTCTCACAATCCATGTGACTGAATTGTTCCCTGATATTCTGTAGGTGTTGTTTTTCTTGAGCAGCCAACAACTTGGCTTCCCTAGCCCTCCTTAGCCACTCATCACACATGCTTTGAGTCCTCTTTACATCTTCTATGCTATGATGCACAAAATCAGATTGTTTGTGGCTTGGATCCACAACTGTTACCTCATGCTTAGCCATCAAATCTTGAGTATCAACAAGGTAGGGTTTCTTACCACTATCATCCTCATATGATTTGTCTATCACCTCATGATTATGTGAAGATAATGGACTCCTGTTCATAATCAGAAAATCAAAATTGTCATCGTACCTTCTTGTGGTGTCTTCATGGAACTCAAGTTCATCTTCCTTCATTGTCAGATGTTCATCATCACGTGCTGGTCCAAGAGATGTATCTAGCTGAAAACCAAGTATATTATTTGTCATAGCTTCTATCCTATGGCTGCAAGTTGTACCTTCATTGACTTTCAACCCTTGCCATGCTAAATGTCTTTGATCTAATTTATCCAAGTCATTTATCTCATCACATAACAAATTGCCTTCATATGTATTAACAATATCACCTTCAAGGTCACCCAACTCACAATTTGATCCCTTGCAAGTACTATGTAGAGATGCTGAGGCGAAGCTATGCTCAAATAATGGATCATCAAAAGAATTCATACCTTCATGTGGCTAATCAGTCATTGCTTGCTTGGAAAACTCTATAACATACCCTTCAACCTTATTGTTATCATGAAAACTCATGTGCCCCTCACGTGTGGATGCATGAAGTGGTTCTTCTTTGTCCATATCATCATTATGCTGAAGTGAAATTGTGAGCATGGATTCATCTTCTTTAGGGCTTCCACATTTATGTCTAGGTGTCCAAGATTCTAGGCAAGTGAAGCAACACCACTCTCTCCTCTTCTTAGGATCACCCATAGGCTACAAATCACAAGGAAGCAATTCTTCTTTCTTTTCTTCCTTCTTTTCGTTTGTAAGGCCTCACCTCATATTTTTTAGTTGCAAACGTGGAATCCATCAAGATGACTAAATTGTGCGAGAAGCTAACCATCCTATCCAACATCCATGGAGTCTGAGCCCCGATAAAAAAAGGTGTATTATTCCCATCGAGCCGTTGAAAGTAGAAGAAGTTGTCAAAGTCCTGTTCACTTCACAGTAGGATACTTGTCGAATCAACTTTGTGTTTTTTGTAGGTGAGCAGAATGCACCTTTCGCCAGGCATTCATAACATCCTTTCTTGTAAGGAATCGATCTCTCTTGGACATCATGCCACATAATAGAGGATCGCTGATGTGTCTATCCATTATTGCATTGACACTGACGTCCATGAGCAAAAGGCTTTCAATATAGCTTTTGCACTCCGTGGATAGATTAGCGGCAAACATAGAACGCTTCTCTCCACTTGTGTCATGAAAGCCATGGCAAAATTCACCGTTTTTATCTATGTGGAACATTTCTTTGTAGATAATATAGGCAACATCGGGTTTTCCTTCCATAACCTTTACCATGAAGTGGTATTGACAACCTCGCATTTGTATAAACGTTTTATGTGGTTTCTTCTCTGGTGGAGGCTGGTTTTTGTTGTTTTTAGAACCGCATTGACACCAGTAGCTGCAAGAAAGGCATCATCTCATCATGTTCAATCAAGAGAGTAAAATATCATTCGACCATAGAAATGAATGTCGATATATACAAACCTCTTATACAAAATTGTTTTGCTGTAATTTTTGTCGTAGATGGAACACGAGGTGGTAGGTTCTCTTATTTTTTTGTCCAAAAATTTGGTTTCTACACCTTCAACGGACGTTTCACCGTGAATGAACTGATCAAGTCTCGTAAGAGGAATTGCTGCAACAAGGTCAGGGACCTTATCCTTGTTGACGGAAATAGTAGCCCATTCCAAATTGGAAGACAAAAAAGGAGAGCCTCCATTTTGTACATCTTGCACCTGCAATTCGTCTAGCTTCTTCCATTTCAAACCTCTCCCCATTCTAGGAAATCACAACATTGGAGGAATACTTAAAACTAATGTGGATTGTTTGAAGAAAAAGAAAAAAATCATTCATTAAACATAGATAAATGTGCTTGCATTTTTCTCACCCATGTGAAACCAATAGGACGTTTCAGCTTCAACCAAGGAAAATTAAAGGTGATAGATTCAATCAAGCTACGCATAAAATATAACACAAACACATGCTGGAAATTGGACAATCCAACAACCCAACACTGTGTTTTCCGAATCACAATTATTTTTTGCACTTTTCTTTCAATCATGCGAAATTCAAACACAACAATGGAATGTGTGGTTTGGAAGACATTCATACTATCTTGTAACATTCTATGTTGCAAAACCTTAGGTGTTAAGAATCAAACAACCTACCATGAGACAACCCTTGACATTTGAACATGGAGATTCAAATAACTGAAACCCAACACTGTGTTTTCCAAATCACAATAATTTTCTGCACTTTTCTTTCAATCATGTGAAATTCAAACACAACAATGGAATGTGTGATTTTGAATACATTCATACGGTTTTGTAACATTCCATGTTTCAAATCCGTAGGTGTTAAGAAGCAAGCAACCCATCATGAGACAACCCTTCACATTTAAACATGGACATTCAAATAACTAAAACCCAACACCATGTTTTCCAAATCACATTTCTTTTTTCCAATTGATTTTGTCAATCATGCGAAAGTTAAACACAACAATGGAATGTGTGATTTGGAAGGCATTCATACTATTTTGTAACATTCCATGTTGCAAAACCATGGGTGTTAAGAAGCAAGCAACCGAACATGAGACGACCCTTTACAATTAAATAGGGAGATTGAAATAACTGAAATCCAGCACTGTGTTTGCCATTCACAATTATTTTGTGCAGTTATTTTTTTTCAATCAACTGAAATTTAAACACAACAATGGAATGTGTGATTTGGAAAACAGTCATACTATATTGTAACATTCCATATAGAAAAACCATGGGTTTTAAGAAGCAAGCAACCCACCATGAGACAACCCTCTACATTTAAACAAAGAGATTGAAATAACTGAAACCCAGCACTGTGTTTCCCATTCACAATTATTTTGTGCAGTTTTTTTTTTCAATTAGCTGAAATTTAAACACAACAATAGAATGTGTGATTTGGAAGACATTCATACTATTTTGTAACATTCCATGTTGCAAAATCGTGGGTGTTAAGAAGCAAGCAACCCACCCTGAGACAACCATTTAAGAAACAAGCAACCAACCATGAGACAAGGAAAGATAAACAACAGACTAATTTCACAAGATGATTTCTTTTAGAATTCATAGATTCAACAAATAAAACATCAACACAATTCGACTCAGCAAATATCATATTGAAGAACGAAGAACGATCACAGAAGTAGAAAGATATTTGCGATCAAGAAAATATTAACAAACTCAAAGATTCAATCTTATTTCCTTTTTTTCTCAATACAAAATATGGGTTCAAAGGCTCCATGGCTGCGTAACAAAATTGTCTGAAAATAGAAAATGCCCTTCTCCCCCCTTTTCCTCTCTTTCTTTCCTCCCCTTTTTTTTTTCTCCAATAATTGTTCGCAATCCTCCTTAAAAACGACCAAGGTTGCAATAATTAATTAAGAAACGGACACTATTTCCATTACACCCTAGGATTTCGGCCACTATTCATAATTACAAAATTTTCATGCATGTAAAATAAAGATTCAGTTTCTGTCGAAAGAAACCATTTTTGTTGACAACTGCATAAATAAACCAATTTTGCTAAACAACCGGAGGAGTTGGAGCCCAGAAAATCTTCGCAAGCATTTCATTAAGCAAATTATTAAATCCGACTCGCTCTTCCTCTCTATCTAAGACATAGATCACCCTCCAATATTCGACGTAGTTGGAATTTTCCTTCCATGCAAGCGAACGTAGCTCAAAAACAATGTCGAGTTGTTCCTCCTCGAGCCACATTAAAATAGGCCGAATGATTGGTACTCGCTCGATTTCCCATTCCGCAACTTCACCAGGAAGCACCATGTCGAAGAAAACCTGGGATCAAAATTCTGCCACCTTTGCAAAATCGTGGGTGTTAAGAAGCAAGAAACCGACCATAGGAAAACCCTTTACATTTCAAGTGGATGATTAAAATAACTGAAACCCAGCACTGTGTTGCCCATTCATAATTATTTTGTAAATTTTTTTTTTCAATGGTGCGAAATTTAAACACAACAATGGAATGTGTGATTTGGAAGACATTCATATTGTTTTGTAACATTCCATGTTAAAAAACCGTGGGTGTTAAGAAGCAAACAACCGACCATAAGACAACCCTTTACATTTAAACAAGGAGATTCAAATAACTGAAACGCAACACTGTGTTTTCCATTCAAAATTATTTTGTGCAGTTTTCTTATCAATCGACTGAAATTTAAACACAACAATGGAATGTGTGATTTGGAAGACAGACATACTGTATTGTAACATTCCATATTGCAAAACCATGGGTTTTAAGAAGCAAGCAACCCACCATGAGACAACCCTCTACATTTAAACAAGGAGACTCAAATAACTGAAACCCAACACTATGTTTCCCATTCACAATTATTTTGTGTAGTTTTTTTACTGAAACTCAGCACTGTGTTTCCCATTCAGAATTATTTGGAGACTTGCAAAAAAGAATAACAATTGAACTAATATAGTGGAGGCTAAATACTTCAATGGGTTACTTGTTATTGATTTTCCAAATTTGGATAACTTATATAATGTCTTACTTATATGAATTAAAGTAAAAAATTATAGATAACTCATAAGAAAGAGACCAATTTGAAATGTAGGAAATGGGTTGAAGGCTAGATTTCAGTATGATTCTTGGTTGGGAAACACTCTTCATAATTTTTTAATCCCTTGTTTAGCTATCAAGAATGGTCTTTCTTCTTTATTTTCATACTGTGTGGCTAATTACTAGGAATATGGTACTTAATGTAGAAAGTTGATTAATTTATTTACTCCTCTCAATCATCTCAATCAAGAGGTTATTAGCTACCTTATAGAGAAGTTAAAGAGTTCTATATAGTCTAGTTTAATAGGAAAAAATAGACCATTTGGTTAGGTTCTTCCATATGGAAGTGTACTATTGCATCTACTTATCTCCTTTAACATGATATACATGTTGAGGTGTTTGAAAAGAAGAAGATTTTGAACAAGAATATATTACATAAATTCAATGACATCTAGCAAGTTGCTTGTTAGAGTACATTGTTTATTATCGATATTCTTAAAAATAGAGCCATTACAATCCCAAATAGGTGTGATCTTTGTGAGAATAATGTTGAGTCTATTTTTCATATTTTTCTAGAATATTTATTCACCTACTCTATCTAAATATCAAGTTCTCACCCTTAATGATGAATGGAGATTCCCTCGGTATTTTAAACTACCTCAATTACCTTTCTCCCCCTCTTTGAATATCTTAAAAATTATTAAAAGCTATAAGAAAATTCACTCCATAAATGAGGAAACAATTGATCATCTCTACCATGGAGGTAGTGGAAAAACTATTTCTTTAGACAATATGAGTTTTTTTATGGAAAACATCGCATTGGTATGATGGAAAATCTTTTCCTAGTAAAATTACTTGTGGAATAATTATGAGAAGTGGGATTTATTGCAATTATGTGATCTTGGGAAAATTATTGAATGACTTGATAATAATTGAAGTTTATCAAAATATTTATTTGAGTTACTCCTTTAGATTTATCACAATCTACAACTTGGAGGTCAATGATATCAACATTTTTCTCTTTATTTGTAAATGATACTACCTATCAATCAATCTCCTTATTGATCCCTCTTTGGGAATCAACTTCTTTCATTTTTTCCAATGAGACTTAATAATTTCATCATTTTCTACTTGTTTATGGACTAGTACATTTGGAAGATTATCATGGGAGATGAGAGACTATGAATAGAGGCTTACTATTGTCAATAATACAATAAAAAAATTACTATTTGGCAGTCCTTGCGAAGGGTGAGCTAAATCCATTTATATAATACATAGATAGTTATGATCCATTAGTTCATAGAGATTTCATTGTACAATGGAAGAGTAAGAAGGTTATTGTGAGGGATCTGAAATTTTAAGACTCTAAAGAGTTCAACATTGTAGTTGCTAGCATGTCTAAGAAAAGAGCCAAGACCCATCAAGCGAGCAAATGTCAAAGAAAAGAAAACATTGACACTTTCGTAAAAGGTTTTGAGAAGCTCATTAAATGATAATTAAGATATCTCAAGGAGGCTCTTCCTTAAAATGAATTCATCTTCTTTCTCATTAAATATTTTACCCTAAATGAGAAGTATAGATTATCTATCTTTTGTTAAATAACTTTCCCTTTGTAAACAATATAAGGCATAATTACCTAGTATGCTTTGCTTTGTACCTTTCATTATATATAGAGAAATAAGTCATGAATGAGATTCTAGGTAAGAAAAAATGGTCCACTACACCAAGTTGTTATAATTTAACTTTATAATTGTGATAAATTCAATTCCTTACTTCTCAAATCCAACCATAGGGTGGTTGCTAATGAAAAAGTGCTCTTATTTTATAAGAATCAAGTCTCTTTTATGTGGGAAAAGATTCTCTAACCCCGAAAAAATGTGATCACTAAAATTTCTCCCTATAGTTCCCATATTTTTAAATCTTACAAGAGGTCTAGTCTTGGTGAGGAAACTACAAATGATCCCACTAAATCTTCACTATTCCTAGTGTTATCTTCTTTAAACTTATTAGACCTAGAGGTAGAGCTAGTATTAGTAGAAGTCCTACCCCCTCTAATCTTAGTGTTGAGGTGATCCATCTAATGTTTCCCCTATTGATATCATTTCCCCTTCCTCTAATACAAAATGAAAATACCTAGATATCATTGGTTCTTCAATTGAGTTTATTGATAACCCTAGATTTAAGAATATATAAATAGCTACTAAAAGGAATAATAATTATATCAAGGAGACTATGGCTTAAAATGAAATCACTCAATGATGGTTTTAATCTTCAACATAGATTCCTAAAGTGGTTCAAGAATTAAGTTGAGAATGAAATTAAGGATGGAGAAAATTCATAAATAGGTGAATATGGATGTTACTAAAATTGAGATTAAAGTGAGATTGTTTGATAAGGATTGTACAAATACATTGCTTGGATTAAGATTCTATTTATATTGTAATCATATTTCTATCTCATGCATCTCGAACACTCTTAGAATGTGAATTTGGATTCCTATAGTGTATAATTATAGAGGTATCTTCTATTTATATTCTAATGGTAATCTTGGCATTATTTTTCATATTACATTTGACTTTAGACTCATTTAAAGTATTTTTCCTTTCTTAAGTACTAGAAGAAGAAGTTGAGAATCTTGTCATAAAAATGGGTCCCACATGTGTTAGTGGCTCCAAAATAGAGAACTATATTTAGGGATTTAATCCATAAAATAGTTATGGGTCAAACATGTCTTTGCGGTTTTATTTTGTATTTAGGGTCTCATTGATTGAGCCCATATGACGTCCATTTGAATTCATTGATGTCCAAGGTGGGTATTGGATTTTTTCATGTACTAAGACCTTGGTCTATTATTTTGGTGAAAAAAATTATGGCTTTTGTCTCTTTAATTATGTATTAGTAGTATAAGATAGTAGTTTAATATCATTTTTTGCAGTTTTTTTTTTCAATGGTGTGAAATTTAAACACAACAATGGAATGTGTGATTTTGAAGACATTCAAAAAACTGAAATACTCCACATTGTGTTTCCCAAATTTCAAATTAAAAGATCTTGTAAAACCCTCTACATTTAAACAAGGAGATTCAAATAACTGAAACCTAGCACTGTGTTTCCCATTCATAATTATTTTGTACAGTTTTTTAATTGAAACCTAGCACCGCGTTTCCCATTCAGAATTTTTTTTGCAGTTTTTTTTTTCAATGGTGCAAAATTTAAACACAATGGAATGTGTAATTTTGAATACATTCAAGCAACTAAAATACTGCACATTGTGTTTCCCAAATTTCAAATTAAAAGAACTTGTAAAATTCTCTACATTTAAACAAGAAAATTCAAATAAATGAAACCCAGCACTGTGTTTCCCATTCACAATTATTTTGTACAGTTTTTTATTGAAACCCAACACTGCGTTTCCCATTCAAAATTATTTTTTGTAGTTTTTTTTTCAATGATGCAAAATTTAAACACAACAATGAAATGTGTGATTTTGAAAACATTCAAGCAACTGAAATACTCCACATTGTGTTTCCCAAATTTCAAATTAAAAGAACTTGTAAAACCCTCTACATTTAAACAAAGAGATTCAAATAAATGAAACCCAACACTGTGTTTCCCATTCAAAATTATTTTATAAATTTTTTTATTGAAACCCAACACTGTGTTTCCCATTCATAATTATTTTTTGCAATTTTTTTTTTCAATGGTGTGAAATTTAAACACAACAATGGAATGTGTGATTTTGAAGACATTCAAGCAACTGAAATACTCCACATTGTGTTTCCCAGCTTTCAAATTAAAAGAACTTATAAAACCCTCTACATTTAAACAAGGAGATTCAAATAAATGAAACCCAACACTGTGTTTCCCATTCATAATTATTTTGTACAATTTTTTTATTGAAACCCAGCACTGCGTTTCCCATTTAGAATTATTTTTTGCAGTTTTTTTTTCAATGTTGCGAAATTTAAACACAACAATGGAATGTGTGATTTTGAAGACATTCAAGAAACTGAAATACTCCACATTGTGTTTCCCAAATTTCAAATTAAAACATCTTGTAAAACCCTCTGCTTGCAACAAAATTACCCCTCACCTCAATTTGGTCTATATTCTCCTCCAAATCCTCCACATGCACTCCACACTTCAGCTTATTTGGTCGGTATTCTCCTTGAAGTCATCCACGTGCACTCAGAACTTTAGCTTTCCCTTTCAATGTGCAGACAAGAAACAAAACAAATAGTATTTTCACCTTGCTTTCTCGAAACAGGAAAGGCCCATGTCATTCCCTTCCACTTTTCCCGCGCCAGACAAAAGAAACTTGCCGACGAAGCTAACCCGCCCGCTTTTTCACCCGGCAACGGGTGGGAAAACGCACCTGACGGCGCCGTTAACTCCTGCTTGACCATTGCTTGGATGTTTTGTCCCATCTGTCGATTTCAGACGTCTGGCGGGCCCCGCACTACGACGTCTTGTCATGTTATATATGTATCCATGTATGTTCTTATGTATGTTTTTTATGCGTTTTTCAATGTACATAGGTGAATTTTGTCTAGTAGTTAGTTGTCTCCCTTCCTTTGTAGCTTACCTAGCAAAGGCAAGGCTTTTTTTTTTAGAAGTTATTTTGAAGTTCATGTCGGCAGGCAGGTAGGTTAGAGTGTAAATAATTGTAATACATGAATTAATTAATTGAAAACTTTAACCAGATACTTAATGTTAGTTTTTGTTATAGTTAAATGTTTTCAAAGAAAGTGTATGTAAAGAGAAAGAATATGAGATTTTTTATGAAGAATTTTATATCATTTTTAAGATCTTTTTTCTATTCAATATAAGAGTATAAGTCTTAGGTTGAAATTTATTTGGTTGAAAACAAAGGATTAAGAGGTATCCATCCCACCAAAGTCATATGGAAAACGATCCTAACCTCATCCAACCTCATCCCTTATGGTGTTGGGATATTGCACTCAACAAGACTTGATCCTTGGTGGGCTCATTCAGAATCATTGAACTTTACCAATAGACTTGTGGCTCATTAACTAAGACATAAATTTAATTAATAGCACTCTAATAGATTGTAACATATTTAAACATGTAAGGTGTGGATTTGTTCATAAGAGTTTATAGTGCAAGCATAATATCTTATACAGAAAGGTCAGATAGAAATTTGAGCTAGTTTAGGCAATTCTATTTATATCGATCAAATAATAGATTTATTTGTTTTCATATGTGGTATACTATATTTGATTTCAAATGTAATGTATTACCAAGTGGTGTGAAATGGTAGTAGTAGTAATATTTGTATGGCAGTTTCATTTTTTCATATGTAATTACATCCTTCAAAAAACTACTTACGTATTGTTGAAGAAGCTCTATAAGTTCAATAGAAGCAATTTCCCTATATTTAAACACATATAGTATACTTTAAGGTAATTTCATATGTGTTACTATTTAAACCTAAGTATTTTGTATTTGCAATATCACAAGCCTCAACTACCTCATCCCAAGTGCTTATGATTTCAAGTATTCTACAAGTGCATACAAATGATTGAAAATAATATATATTTTATCAATTATGCTATAATCTAAAATAGCATACTTACTTTATGTTCCCAAATATATACTTTTATTTCCAACAAATCTTCCAATCCAAGCTTGTCACTTTCCAAGTTGATGGTGTCTACCATACATTTGGGTTTGGGATTATGTGTAACTTAGATTGGTTGGGTATTCAACTTAAGATCTCAAAGCTTTACAAAACACTCTAAATGGCTACAACTAAGCTAATCCATAATAGTTTAAGAGAATATAATGAAATTAAACACAAACCTTGTCAAGTTTCATACTAGACTAAAGCACCCCTTGAGTAGCAACTAATCTTCCTAAAAGATTGAAAGATAGCCTTTGATGTTTTGTATTAACTCAACTCAATTTTAGGCATTGATAATTGTACGACCCCTTCTCTTGTGGCCTTGTTGTATCTATAGTGTAGGAAAAAGTATCCCTTTTCACACTTAATTTGGAAAATAATATTAAATAAAATGAGCTAAATGATGCCTTATTTAGTGTTGTAATATGTATTTTACATATTCACATTGAGTTTAGGGCCCTATTAATTAAAATGGAGTTAATTGTGCCTTAATGTGGTGTTGTAAAGTGTATTTATTTACATTTTCACACTCATCTAGGGCTTTATTAATTAATTGAGATTAATTTGCCTTAATTGGTCCCTTTAATTCAAATCTAAGCCTAATTAATTACATTTTTTGAGGGATAAAGCCTGACATTCATAAATGTCATTACATAACACTCATCCTTGAAGAATGTGTGTCCTAGATAAGTGACCTAGGACCCATTCACCATAGGGAAAATGGGTCCTCACTTAGATCTAGGATCCCTCTTTTTGGTATGTATTTTTAGCGGTATTTTAACATTTTCAAATCTATATTTCAATGTCGACTTGTGAAATTTGAATTAAAGATAAGTTACTATAAATACAAGGTTATTTTATCAAATTAGCATTAGATTTCAAGAGCACAATTGAGATAACTTTCACAAGAGTTAAGATTATTGTCAAGAGTATTCAAGGGTAGATTTCTTCATCATTTGTTGTAGCAATCAAGATCCAAGCATTGTGTCAAAGTTATGTGGAGTCATCCATGTTTTGGAGCTAATATGTTGATGTAGGTTTCATGATTCAATCAAGCATTCAAAGTATCATTTCAAGCAAAGATTCAAAGTCAAGATCCACATCCATTGAAGTCATTTCATGCAAGTTGTAGACCTCCATTACCAAAGGTTCATCTAAGGGTTTGATGAATTGTGACATAGAGTTGTTCATTCATCATTCCTTTCATGCTTTTTATTCATTTCAAGGTTTAATTACCAAAACAAGGTTTGACCAAGGAAAACCCGCATTCACCTAACAAACAACATTTTTCTCTCTTGATGTGTGATTACAAATTTTAGTTGGAAGATCTCTTTAAAGAGAAAAAATTACAAAGTTGTCAAAGTTATCACCATTCTTGCAAAATCACAAAAATTGACCTACATAATTTATTTCCGGCTTTTCGACTTTTAGATTTGAGAATCTGAGAATGCAAACATAGCAAAACAAAACTCAGAAACAAATTTTCAGGAGCACTAGCTAGGACCCATTCTCCATAGGGCGAATGAGTCCTTAGTGAGCCTTGAAAAAGCACTTATTGTGAAAGGTACACAAGATTGATCCCTTCTAGATTCTGCCTAAAGTTTGTAGGTTCCATCAGTTTTATGTTTAAGCTTCTAAATACACTTTATACATCACAATTTGGAGTTTATTTGTTATTTTTAATCTTTCTCCCCAAAGTACTATTTGACTCATAACCCCATCCTTTCATAGATAGTAAATTCATTGATTCATACCATGATTTGACTCACCTTTTGGTTGTTAGTCACTTCATTGTTTGGATCTCATTTCCTTGATTGAAATTAGAAATAGGACCCCTTTTCCCCCTTTGGATTTACTTTTCCATTTTGGGAAATTCACCCATCCTATTTTTCTATGTTTTAGTTTCTAATTATCATTGATGGTTTATATGCTATATTTTATGTTCTTTCATGTTGGATAGTACACATGAGTGATGGTTTTTGCTACACCACAAAGATGTTCATATTCTTGATTAATCCTATCTAATGGTTGTTGTGAGTTCTTGTGATAGTCAGATGAGTTCCATTCTTCGTCTGTGTAAGTATGCAATAATCAAGATGCTTAGTTATTGGTAATATTATTATGTATATTAAGTGGATTACATTATATTAGGTGATTACATATCATATACGTGAGTAAGTGTGATTAGGAAGATGATTATTGATATTCAATGTTTATTTATAGTAGTATGCATTATAAGTTAAATAGACTATTAACATTAGTGGTGATACTTTGATAATATATAGTATTCAATCAATTTTTTTTTACCTCTATAATAGGTATCACGTGAGTAAGGAGTGTTAAATTGCATGTTACTTGTGTAGATTAGTGGATCTAATTTTGTAGCTGATTATTATTCTTGGAATTTTTAATCCATATGTCATTTGTTTTAATTATTATTAATCATTAGTAATACTGACACACTTTCTTGGTTGAGTAAATAGGTAAAAATTAGCTAATGTTGATTAGGGGGGGTCGCATAGCTACTTCCTTTATTGTATCCTTGTGAAATATTAGTCTTGTCATGGGCATGTGATTTAACCTTGTTTTGTGTGGTATGGGTTGTGTGTATGTGAGAGTTGTTTTATTAGTCCCTTGAGTTGGTTTATTAATATGGTCACTTATTTTATGTTTTATGAAGTCCTTATGTGGTCTTAATTGTTTAAAGAGTTTCCTAGGTGATAGGTTTATGGGGTAAGGGTATTTTTTGTAAGGAAATTAGAGTAGTGGAAATAATTTCCTACGCCAATCTTCAGAAGTATTATTATGCAAACTTTAAAACTGATCTAACAGTTACACAAAATCTAGAAACACATTCATAACAAAAAATAAACAATGAACACAAGATATATGTGGGGAAAAAAAATCCACACTCCAAAGCTTGCTCAATTTATTTCAAATAAAAGAAAGGATTACATACACTTGAAAAGCAATTATTTTATAGGAGTATGACCAATAAACAATTTTGGAAGAAATCCGGTAGCATTACAGTATCTCAACACAACTTCATTCTACTCCAAAATATACAAGTGCTCAATATATAAGAGTTTACAATGCATAAAATAGACATTTCTAAAACAACTGCCAAAGGTTGAATGTGCAACATGGAAAGCACCAAAAACACTACAGACGCACAATGGTAAGTTTCCAATTGTCACCACATGCCAATCTGCAAAATATGCACTTGCCAAAATAACTGCTCTTCGAAAAATCACATTCCATGTGAACTCAACATGGAAATAGAAAAAATGTTTATGCACAACAACACCTTTAAATATAAAATTTCTAACTTGACTCCTCATCCGAATAGAAACTGCAAATTGTAACTCATAAAGATAAATTGAGAAAATCAACAACATTTAATATTTAGAAAAATCAAATCTTTGGAAAAATCAAAGGTTGAGAAACCTTCTTTTTCCTAACATTCTCCAACTTGTTGAACACCTTTGAAGATCCAATGAAAGTAACTAGATTTAATTGCTAGAAGTCGTGAGGCCCATAAACTCTGAACACCATCTAGATTTTGTTGTGCTCATGGGCTTAGTTAATGCATCTACAACATTCACCACTGTCTCTACCTTTTCTAGCTTCGCCCTGCCATCCTCGACCATATCTCTCACAAAGTGATACTGAACATCAATGTGTTTTGTCCTAGCATGAAAAGTTAGGTTCCTCGCAAGGGAGATTGCACTTTGACTGTCACGATAAAGTGTAACTACACCCTGTTTCAATCCAATATCTAAATACAAGCGCTTCATCCAAATGGCTTCTTTACAGGCATGAGTAGATGCCATATACTCTGCCTCGGTAATGGAAAGAGTGACCACAACTTGTCTCTTGATCATCCAACTAATTTCACCATCATTAAGAGTAAACACATATGCACTGGTGGAACTTCTGCTATCGACATCACCAACCCAATTTGAATCCACAAAACCATGAATACTCAAGTAATGTTGATCTCCTATACCATGAAAACATATAGAGTACTATGTTGTACCCTATAAATATCTGAAGACCCTCTTAACTGCATCCCAATGCACTCTTCTAGGATTAGAAATAAAACGAGAAAGAACTTCCACTGCTTGGGAAATATCTGGTCTTGTATAAACCATAAAATACATTAAACTTCTAACTACACTTTGGTAAGGCACTCTGCTCATGACTTCTATCTCCGATGGGGATATAGGACATTGTGAAATAGAGAGCTTCACTCCCAATGTAACAAGAACACAAAGTGGTTTACAATCCTGCATGTTGAACCTTTGTAAAACAGATCAAACATACTTACTTTGGCTAAGCCATAAGTTTATGTTATGATCTCTTCTAATCTCCATCCCAAGTATGTGTTTTGCTGCACCAAGATTTTTCATTTCAAATTTCACAAAGATCTGAGATTTCAATTTTGTAATCAAACCTTTGCCTTTCCCAATAAACAACATGTCATCAACATATAAAGCAAATACTAGGAAACAATCACCATTAGATTTAAAATATACATAGTGATCAGATTTAGACTGCACAAATCCCAAGCTCAACACATATGTATCAAACTTCGGTACCACATCCTAGGACTTTGTTTAAGGCCATACAAATATTTATTTAACTTACAAAACAACTTGCTTTTACCTTTTACCATGTAGTGCTATGATTGCGTCATATAAATTTCTTCCTCCAAATCACCATGAAGGAATATAGTTTTCACATCCATTTTTTCCACCTCTAGATCATAAGTTGCTACAATAGATAATAAAAACCGAATGGATGTCATTTTAGCAACTGGAGAAAAAAATCTCACCATAATCAATACCCTCAACTTGAGAGTATCCCTTTGCAACCAACTGTGCCTTATACTTTTCAACATTTACATTTGAACCAATATTTTCCCTAAACACCCATTTACATCCAACATGTTTCCAGCCTTTAGTCAATGGCACAAGGTCCCATGTATCATTCCTTTTAAGAGCTATCATCTCTTCATCCATGGCTATTTTCCAGCACTCTGCATCATTCATACCCAAATCCTATTGCATAGATTTTGGTTCATCAACGTTAGTACTCAAAGAAAATATACACTTCCAATCATCAGGTGAATAACCATACCTTTGAGGTGGTTTCCTTTGCTGTGTAAACATTCAAACAAGTTGAGGTGGAGGTTCTTCCACTTCTTCCTCCTCTTTTGAAGATTTAGAGCTTGATGAGATCTCCTCAAATTTTTGTCTATTTTGGGGTTTTGATTCAACTTCCTCAAGCATAAAAGGAAGTTTAACCACATCCTTTTTTTGTTCAATTTCTTTGTGCTATTCTAGGTAAAATCAACAAGAGGAGATTTAGTCTCTCTAAAAATAACACTTTTAGAAAAAATTACCTTTTGTGCAACAAGGTCCCAAAGCTTGTATCCTTTAACACCATAGTTGTAGCCGATGGAGATACATTTGATAGCCTTATAATCTAACTTTGTTCTCTTCTCCTTAGGCACATGTGCATATGCCTCAACCAAAAACTCTTAGATGTCTAAGTGAAGGCTTTTTCCTCGACCACACCTCCATTGGTGTTTTATCAACAAGTGTTGATGAAGGAGATCCATTTATCAAATAACAAGTAGTGGCAATAGCTTCAGCCTAAATTTTTTGTTCTAGACCAGCTCCACTCAACATGCTCCTAGCCTTCTCCATCAATGTTTTGTTCATTCTTTTTGCGACTCCATTTTGTTGCGGAGAATACAGAGTTGTCTTTTTTCTTTTAATCCCATGCAATCTGTACAAAATTTGTTAGAGTCTTCATAACAATACTCACTGCCATTATCAGTCCTCAAACATTTAATTTTCTTTCCAGATTGAGTTTCTACCATAGCCTTGAACTCCTTAAAACAACTGAAAACTTTAGATTTACTCTTTAAAAAATATACCCATGTTCTCCTACTAAAATCATCAATGAAACTAACATAATAAACAAATTTACCAATAGAAGAAATGTCAACAAGAATAAATACATTAGAATGAATCAAATCCAAGATACATGAAGACTTATGAGAAGACGAGTAAAACTGAACACAGTTCTGTTTACCATAAATACAATGTTCACATAAATAAAACTCTAGATTGCAATCATTTAACCCCTCAATGAGGTTCTTGTTTTTTAGGGCTTTTAAACCCTTCTCTCTAATGTGGCCAAGAATTTGGTGCCATAACATGGTCTTCTCTATAGGAAATTTTGATTCAGGTGACATAGCACCCTTGGGTACCCAAAAGCCACAACCATCCGCAGAAGAGGAAACCATGTCTTTTTTCAGCAAAGAAGTTTCTGGCTTATTTTTATCAGAAGTACTATTGCATTCAACTATGCATGTATCGAGCTGGTACAATGTAACCAATCTGATTCCTCTTGCTATCACCATAGCACCTCTCACCATTTTCACATCTACTACTCAAAAAATTGTACATGCACACCCGCATCTATTAGCTTACTAATGTAGATAATAAATCTTGATGGTCCTAGGATATGCAAGAAACCAGCAAATCATATAATTCTACTATTAGTAAACTTCACACGAATACTACCACGGCCAACAATATCAAGGAAAGAATCATCACCCAAATAGACCTTACCACCATCATAGTTTTCATAATTACTAAACCATTTTTTGTTAGGATTCATGTGGAAAGATGCACTTGAGTCTATCAACCTTACATTATCACCTGCACGAGTGGCCAAGGATGCAATAAAGGCATCTCCATCTCCCTTTTCAGACTCAAAATCATAATCTTTCTTCTTCTTCGTTTTTCTTCTCTTCTTTACATTCCTTTCGGAAGTGTCTAGTTTTTACACAGTTCTAGCATATTACCTTGGACTTACTAGGAGATTTTGATCTCCCCTTATTTTTCAACTTGGAACAACCATGTTGCTTCTCATCTTTGCCTCATTCTTTTTGTCTTCCTTGAACACTCAAAACCTCTTTGGTGTTTAGAGAGACCTTACTTCTTGTCTCTTCAGAGAGTAGAGAACCAACAACATCCTCCATCTTCAAGATAATAGAAGTGCTCCCAATGGCCATGACTAGGCTATCCCATGAGTCTAGCAACAAACACAACAAAGTTTGGCACCTTTCTTCTTTGTCCATCTTAACCCCAATTGAGGTCAACTGAGTCACCAACATATTGAATGTTTCCAAATGCTCATAAATTTGTCCACCTTCTTCTATTCTCAAGGAATACAACTTCTTCCTCAAGAAAATATTATTTACTAGGGATTTGGCTTGGTATATCTCACCCAACTTCTTCCAAAGATTCTTTGAAGTGGATTTTTCATGGACATTTATCAGGATTAAATCTACAAGACACAGTCTAATGAGACCTTTAGCTTTCCTATCCATTACATCATATTTTGTAGCCAAATTTGGATTCGTAGGCCTCTGGACATTTTCATCCACTACATCCCATAGATCCCGATCAATCAACAAATCTTCCATTTTTAGCTTCCACATTTCAAAGTTCATGCCAAAAAACTTCTCCACCTCCATCCTCTCAAATATGCTCACCATTCAAAAAAGATATTTGCAACAAGATCACAAAGTATCCTCTACACAAGCTCCCACCCAAACCTTGATTAGCTAAAAAAGACCAACAACCCACAACTGAAACCAAAGGTGATCAAGCTCTGATACCACTTGTAAGGAAATTAGAGTAGCAAAAACAATTTCCTACACCAATCTTGAGAAGAGATATTATGCAAACTTTAAACTGATCTAACAGTTACAAAAAATCTAGAAACACATTCATAACAGAAAATAAACAATGAACATAAGATATACGTGGGGAAAACCCTTTCAGAAAAAAACCCCACACTCCAAAGCCTGCTCAATGTATTTCAAATCCAACAACAAGATTACATACACTTGCAAAGCAAGTGTTTTATAGGAGTATCACTAGTAAACAATTTTGGAAGAAATCCGGTAGCATAACAGTATCTCAATATTCTACTCCAAAATACACAAGTGCTCAATATATAAGAGTTTATAATGCATAAAATATATGTTTCTAAAACAACTGCCAAAGGCTGAACGTGCAACATGGAAAGCACCAAAAACACTGTAGATGCACAACTATAAGTTTCCAATTGTCACCACATGCCAATCTGCAAAATCTGCACTTGCCAAAATAATTTCTCTTGGAAAATTCACATTCCATGTAAACTCAACACAAAAATAGAAAAAACGTTTATGCACAACTCCACTTGTAAATATCAACTTTCTAACTTGACTCCTCATCCGAATAGAAACTGCAAGTTATAACTCACAAAGATAAGGTGAGAAAATCAACAACATTTAATATTTAGAAAAATCAAATATTTGAAAAAATCAAAGGTTGAGACACCTTATTTTTCCTAACATTTTTATTCCATAAAACCACTTTAATAAAGTCTAAAACACACTATAATCACCCACTTATGAAAAGATGAAAACTGGAGTTGAAAGGGTGGTTGGGAAGTTGAAAAATTGGTTGCCTTTTTTCTTCTATATATTCTTTCTCCTTGAAAGGAGATGGGCTTCTTCCTTTTTTCCTTGGCTTCTCTTTTTTGTTTATGCTTCTCTCTTTTTTTCTTTTGTCTTGCTCTTGTTTTGGATGCTTTCTCATCTTTTTGGGAAGGGGGACACTTGGTGAAGAATGGAAGGAAGAGGGTTTGAGGAGGAGAGGCTTCCACAAGATGTATGATAAATCTTTCGGTAAGATCTTTCCTTGTTATATCTTTGTTGATAAGTAAATGGATGGTTGTGGTGTTTTTAATTCATTTATGAAAATTTGTATTGAATTCCTTGTATTTGTGATTTTGAGTTGTGTTGAGATTTTCTTGATTTGGGAATATTTATTGTGTACAAATGGTTGTATATAGATGAATTTTATGGTGTATGAAATTGTTAAGTGGTCCTTGTGAATAACAATTATGTGTGTGTGCAAGGGAAGAGCTATGTGGCCCTCAGAGCTCGAGGGTGGATTGAATCTTGATCCTATGGTTGGTGGAGAGCCCATTGGCCAATATTATTTTTTCTTCTTTGTGGATATTTGTATTTTAGGTACATGTGCTAAATAATAAATTCTATCTTAGGACTTCCAATCTATGGATTTTAAGAGAGAAACATGTTGGTCTTGTGAGGGTTTGCAAAGTTATTAGGAACCTATGAATGTTTTGTCATTTAGAGTTCCATTATGGTTGAAGGTGTTATAATCTACTTGTTAAAATGGAATAGGGAGAATAAAGGTTATTTGACTTTATTTTGGAGGATTATAGAATTCAAAGGATAAGATTAACTTAGAAAAAGCCAAGTTTTGATGAGATATTTTGTGTATAGAAGTTGTTATGTAAATGTTTAATACATTCATTTTCCAACTATGCTTAACTTAATTTAAGTAAATTTTCTAATGTATATTCTAGGTTACTATTTTTAAAGAAATAATCAATAATAGTATTAGAAAAATAATATCAAATACTCATCCTATCCCACTTAATTAATCAATTGTTGAGGTTACAATATTGTTGCCCCTATGCGAAGCAATAATCTGTTTAAAGAAGTTTCACATATTTGCTCATAAGAACTGATAAACATACTATTAAAGTATATAATTTAATGGTTTTTTCAATTATTAGTCTCAGAAAAACATATTTAAAAATTGCATTAACCCAGATCACCAATTGTGATTTATTAAGAAAACATTCACATCCCTATTCACAATAAAAATTTGTCATAAAATAGTTTTACATATCTATTCACATAGAATGGAAGACAAATAGTTACATGATAAAATTTAAAGGGTTTATACAAATCCAATATCTGTAGAACATATCAGAAAATCAGAGAAACCCAAATTCCAAACAAGATTTATGATTAAAACATTACCATCTCCTACTTTGAAACTAAAACAATAAATTGATAAAAAAAAATTGAGTGAAACCAAGTTAGGGTATTAGGAAGACAAGAGAAAACTGGAGGAACTCTTCAATCAACAAGATAGAAACATGAGTAAAATTAGGTTTTAAAAAAAAAAATAGTTTCTAGTTATCCATTAAGAGCCTTGATTGAAGAGTGTTTAGAAATAATGGTTCCAAACCGTTGATTCTTTTATTTTCAGGATTGTGTTCTTGTTAGGATGTTTAATTATTTATTTGGTTTATTAGTGGTTGAACAATATCTCCATTAATCCAAACAACTTATCAAAGAAGAGTCTAGGTATAGTAAACAAAGTTGGTAATTGAGATCACCTAAGAAGTGTTGTAAGAAGAATACTAATTTGGGTAGAGTCATGAAGTAAAGGAATAAGGTTTAATTTGTGAATTATAACCTTAAAGCTTCTAAATTCATTTAAATATAGTTACTAACAAATGTTAACGAATTAAATAGTCTTGAATTATGTGTATATTTATATGTCTAGTTGTGTGTGTATACTGCAAATATACATAATTAATCTCAAGTTGTTAATTTATTAGTCCTATACATTAGTGTGTTCAATATTGGATGGTATAGTTCTTGTTAGCTTATTTCTTGCATGTTTATTCTTGTAATATTGGTTTAAAGTGTTGTTTAAATTATTGTCTTCATTTCTAATGATTAGGCATTAAATAGATCACTTGGAAAGGTAAATAGATTGAGATTGATTTACCACTTACGATGCATCTTTAGTATTTGGTTCTATTACATACCTCAACCTTTATGTAATCTTGATTTTACCTTCACTAATAATTTTAGATGCCCTATTTGATTTTGATTTAATGGTATAAGCAAATAATCAAGGAATAACATCTTTTGGGGTTAAGTTAATGTTATTGTGGAGATTGAATACTAACCTTATCAATAATATGTTCCATGTTTGTGTGTAGTTTAATGATTATTAGTGTTTATACATATTTGAAAAAAATTGTGATTGTGTATTGATTGTTGTGAAAAAATATGGGGCATGACATTTGTAAATCCAACTATGCCCATCTATGATTTATGATAGTTTTTATTTGGCCTTTCAAGTGTATCCAATAAATACAATTAAATATCTTAAAGAAATCATAATATTGTCAAAATAATTCTTTAATTTCACATTTTAATCGTCTTGTTCAACTTTCTAATGTATGTGTAAAATTTGGATGAAGGAAAAGTTGGTTAAAGTAACATACTGATCATTGAGCATGTGTTGCTTCTCTTCTAGCTATTTCTCATATGTCTCAATCTATATTAGGAAACCAAATATTAAATAATAGGGCCTTGTGAAACATTAATTAAAGCCTAAAGGCAGAGACAAACTTTTCAATATCACTACACTATATAAGGAAATAATATGTAAAATCATACCAAGAAATGCATGAACATTGATTAACCCTAGAGCTTAATATTTTCTAGATCATAATCTATATTTGAATTCTCTTCTTTATCATACCCACCTACAATTAGTTAAAAAAATTAGTGTAGCTAATTATCAACCAAATTTAAAAGTTGGGAGATTATGGATTAAATGACTAAATAATTCATTTGTAAATGTAGTTGCTAAGATGTACTAAAGAGAAGTTTTAGAGTCATCTATATTTTAGATATGACATGAAGCAATCAAAACAATCCAATCAACATGTAGAAAATAAAATTGTAGCTTGTATAGAAAAGGTACAATTGCACAATCGTATCTAAAGAAAGTTCACAAATGACTTGTGAAATATTTCACATTGATTATTTAACTTTTGAATTTTAGTAATACTCATCTTGTTTTTTAACTAGTTAGGCCTTCTCTTTTGAGGGTATTATCCCACAAATGAGCTCATATTACATAATGAACTCAACTCATCCATTAAATGAAAAACTCCAAAAAAATTTGACATAAAATGCACATTTTTGTTCTTTAAATTACAAGAGTATAGAAGATTAAATAAATTTATTTAATCACTAACCATATTTCTTCATAAGATAATTTCATTGAACAATGTTTATAAGTTCTCATGAATAGAAGATGCACAAGAGATAACTTTTCAAATTCAATAAATATTTTCATATTAAATATTTTGAGAATTACAATTGTTCATTTCATAGTTAGTTTCAATAACATAATACAATCAATGCCACATTATAGACATGAAGTACAATGTATCAATAATAGTACAACATCATTTGAAATCAATAGTATTGTATTTAATAAACCAAGTCTTCAACATCTCAACTACAAGAGGGAAAGCATCACTTGAGTGATTTACCTCCAATCATAGATCGGTGATCCCCTACACACCTTCCAACTAGAAGTGGCCCTACCCTTCACGCGGGTAGAAGATCTAGAGAAACTCTAAGATCATCATGTCATATGATAACTAGTGTTGTGTGTTAATACAAACAATCTATCATACAAATCTGGATACCCTCTAGCTAAGTATGATATATTAGATTGATTTGTAGCTTTAGACAATGGGAACTAATAATGCAAGTAGTGATTTTGCATAACTTTGGCCAAAGATTTCAATAATAAATAACGCATTTCAATCATTCACACGTGTCATATGTTCACACACCTCTTTCTCAAACTGGTAATTTATTCTGATGTTATTATTATGACATGCTTTAGATTAGCATAGTGGTTATTTGAATTAATATTGTTATATGCTCGGGTAAGTGCACAAAGATGGTTCCCAAAAAGGGGACTTAAGTGGACATCTTTTTTCTGAAATCAGGAAATACTGACCTTGGACGTGAAATTGAGGATAGTTACACTCAAAATTTTGAGATGGAACAAAAATAAGGATCGAAGTGCTTTGAGTCTACTTTATAAACTACTAATTTATTTTTAAAATGGTTGATATTAAGGGGTTCAAAAGAGGGACATACACAAATTGGTGTTGTTTTTGTCATAAAAACATAATATAGCAACTCTTGTACGACCCTCGTACGGTGAATTTTTTTTTAGTATTTTAAAAATCACAATGGTTGGAAGTTAGCTAATAGTATGTAGTTTATGCACAATTTTTCTGATAATTTTTTAATGAATATTTGATTTTTACTAATTTTCGAAGTGGACATTTCTTGAAAAATAGAATTTTGGCCATGCTACACCTACAAATTTTGGAAACTAATTGAATTTTTTTGTATTTTTAATTTTTAATTTGTAGAATGGAGTCTAGTTTATAAAAATGTAATTAATTTGAAAATTTGATGAACGTTTAATTTATAACGAAAAAAATACCAAACATTGTTTTTTGGCAAAAAAAAGACATATAAATAAAATAAATTATGGATGAAAGGCTTAACATTTTCAGAAAGTGAAAAAAATTACATCATTGGATAGCTAAGAGAGAACCCAACATTACCCATGTGTTCGATTTTTTCGATATTGAACCACGTGCAATCCTGACGGTGAGCACGAACTCGATTATGTGAAATATGGTATATTTTTTAAAAACATGTCTTTGGTCATTGGGAATGCCTTCCAAGCCTTTGGGTTGGTATTCCAAAGCAAATACCAAGCCTAAGGCTCAAGAATTCTCAAAGCAAGATATAACGTGAGTGCGCTATAACGTGCATGTGTTATAATGCGCTCGCATTATATTTCAGTTTTGACATTGTTTTTGCTTCTGCAGAAAACATGTCAACTAAGACATAACGCAAGCGCATTATAACCCGCTCGCGTTATGTACTCGTTTATGTTAAATGCCAATATATTGAATGTATGTTGATATATTTGTATGTTTGTATGTACATGTATGCTTGTATGTTATGTATGCATGCTTGTATGTATATACATATGCTTGTATCTATCAATGCATATATATTGTATATATGTATGTAAGATTGTATCTACATATGTATGTATGTATTTATGTATGTATTTAAAGGGAGGGAGAATTTAGAGAAAGAGAGAGAGAGTCTGGAGAGATGGGGAGGGGGTGGAAGTGAGAGTTTAAGAGAGAGGGAGTGGGAGAGAAGGGTTGGAGTAAGAGAGAGGGGGGGTGGGAGAGAGAGAATTGAGAGAGACAAAGAGAGAGAGAGGGGGGAGAGAGAGATGGAGAGAAAAAGAGAGTTATGTAGGTAGGGTGCCAAAGGGAGAGACTTGAGAGTGTGAGGGGAGTGAGAGGGAGAGACTTGAGAGATAGGTAGTGAGAGGGAGTGTGAAAGAGAGGGAGTGTGAGAGAGAGAGGGAGTGAGAGTGAGAGACCTGAGAGAGGGAGAGGGTGTGGGAGGGAGTGACCTAATAGAGGTAGAGAAAGAGGGGGGTTGGATTGAGAGGGACTTATCTAGGTAGGGTGGAAGGGATAGATAGAGAGAGGGGAGAGAGACAGAAAGAGAGTTACTTAGGTAGGTTGCCAGAGGGAGAGACCTGAGAGATAGCGGGGGTGGGAGAGAGAGACATGAAAGAGAGGGAGAGAGAGGGAGAGAGAGGGAGTGGGAGAGAGTGGGATAGAGTGGGAGGGACATAAAGAGAGATGGATAGAGGGAGCGAGAGAGGGTGGTAGGGATTGATTGAATGAGAGGTATGTAGAAAGAGGGAGACGGTAGACAGAGACAATTAGAGAGGGTAGGAGGGAGGGAGGGAGGGAGGGAGAGGTGATAAGTATAGATAGAGAGAAAGTGATAGGGGTTGAGGGTATAGGGTTGAGATATTAGGGTGGAGGACCTATAGGGTTGATGGTTTCTAGGGTATTAGGGTTTAAGGTTTGAGGGTTGAGGGAATAGGGTTGATGGTAGAGGGTTTTTGGTTGAGGGTAGAGGGTAGAATGTTTAAGGGTTTAGGGTTGAAGGGTTTAGGGTTAAGGGTTTACTTGGTTGAGGGTAGAGGGTTTAGGGTATAGGTTTGAGGGTATATGGTTGAAGGATTAGGTTCAGGGTCCAATGTAAGGGGTAGAGGGTTTAGGGTTTAAGGATTGAGGGTTGAGGGATTAAGGGTTGAGGATTGAGAATTGAGGGTTGAGGGTTTAATGTATAGGGTAGAGGGTAGAGGGTAGAGGGTAGAGGGTTGAAGATTGAGGGTTTAAGGTTGAGGGTTGAGGGTATAGGGTCGAAGGATTAGGGTTGAGGGTCCAATATAGGGTAGAGGTTATAAGGGTTGAGAGATTAAGGGTTGAGGGTTTAGGGATTAGGGTAGAGATTTTTCTTGGATTTAACTGTGTAAGGGTTGAGGGATTAGGGTTTAGGGTAGAGAGTATTGGGTAGAGGGTAGAGGGTTTTAGAGTTTAGGGTTTAAGGGTTGAGGGTTGAGGGTCAAGGGTTTAGGGTTGAGTGTTTAAGGGTTGAGGGTTTAAGGGTCAAGAGGGTTGAGGGATTAGGGTAGAGAGTTTATTAAGTGGGTTTAAGGGTTGGGAGATTAGGGTTGAGGGTAGAGGGTAGAGGATTGATGGTAGAGGGTAGAGGGTTAGGGTTTAAGGGTATAGGGTTTAGGGTTGAGGGATTAAGAGGTTATAGAGTAGAGGGTATAAGGGTTGAGAGATTAGGGTTTAAGGGTTGAGGGTTAAGGGTTTAGGGTTAAGGGTTTACTTGGTTGAGGGTAGAGGGTTTAGGGTATAGGTTTGAGGGTATATGGTTGAAGGATTAGGTTCAGGGTCCAATGTAGAAGGGAGTTTAAGGTTTAGAGATTGAGGTTAGGATGGGGTTGAGGTTGAAGTGAGGGTTGAGGTTTAATGTGTATAGGTATAGGGTATAGGAGTATAGGTTAGAGGTTTAAGAGTCAAAGGGTTGAGGATTAGGGTAGAGAGTTACTAAGTGGATTTAAGAAGTTTAGGATTAGGAGTTGAGAGTAGAGGTTAGAGGATTAGTGAGGTAGGAGTTAGGGTTTAAGGGTTGAGGGTTGAGGGATTAAGAGGGTATAGGGGTTGAGGGATTAGGGTTTAAGGGTTTAGGTTTGAGGGTTGAGGGATTAAGAGGGTATAGGGGTTGAGGGATTAGGGTTGAAGGGTTGAAGGATAAGGGTTGAGG
>CM021101.1:500825703-500852792 GCA_007115665.2 Sequoiadendron giganteum | reverse complement strand
TCTCTCCCACTCTTCTCTCTCCTCTCCTTCCTCCCTCCCTCACTCTCCCTCCCTCCCTTCCTCCTCTCTCTCCTCTTTCTCTCCCACTCCTCTCCCTCCCCCTCTTCCTCTCCCACTCTCTTTCTCTCCCTCTCCCTCTCCCTCTTTCTCTCCCACTCTCCCTCTCCCTCTCTCCCACTCTCCCCCTCTCTCCCCCCTATCTATCTCCATCTCTCCCACTATCTCTTTCTAACCCTCTCCCTCTCCCTCTCCCTCCCTCTCTCCCTTCCTCCTCCCTCTCCCTCCCTCCCTCTCTCTCCCTCTTAGATAAAGAGGGAGAAAATAAATATATTAAGAAAACCATATTTCATATAACGTGTGCACGTTTTGAAGTAGAGATGCTACCGTTTTGGGAAGAAATAATGCGCTTGCGTTATAACACGGGCGCGTTTTGTATTCCACTAAAAACGGTAAAAAAACTTAATATACCCGTGATGTCAAGGCCCATAGTCTATATATTCTCCTGGTTCTATGCGCGCTCTGAAAAAAAGTATCCTTTTGATGATGTTGTGAAGTGTGCAAGAATTTTTTTCACATTCCATCACCTTTTCCATGATCTTTCTACCACCTTTGCATGAAATAGAAAAGTTTCCACATTGAAATACATATAATATCAATTGAAGTTTGAATCCATTGAAAACGGATATACAATTGAAGTTTGGAGGGGAATTTTTTTTGAACAAGTCAAATTGTTGTGGAGTTTGAAGAAAGAAGAAGCTAAGCCTACATAATTGGGTTGAACTCCTCCATTTGAAAGTCTGGTGTTTTAGGTATGTGAAGTCTTTACACATTTTCTTTCATTCTATTATGGCTTGCTTTCAATTTTTTCTGTCATTATAACCTTACATTGTCAATGCACATTTTAAACCTCCTAATGATTCCCATACATGTAAAATGTCTTTAATGACCATCTTACGACACATAGATACCCAAAATTGAATCAAATTTCAAAATGGAAGCATATATTGTCAAGGTGCTCCTACACCACAAACTTATCAAACACTCACAATGCCATTACACTCATTATGATTGTAACTTACATGATATTTATCTTATTTCCCTTCAAACTCGACTCCCCCAATGTATCTAGCTATTTTTGTAACTTCTTAACTAACTTATCTCTTCACAACTTTGCCAAAAAATGCAAATTTTTGTAAATGTCCATCCTTCCATTTTGAGCCTATCTTGCAATCATGGCATGCCACATTACCACTTTTCTTTATGGTATTCTGGATTGAAAAAAATCATGTCACATTTGTCTATGCTAGGTTAAATTTTGTACAAGATGATTGTAAGTATTATTTAAATAAAGCCTTGAATGACATATATTTTTCAATTAACTTGAATGGATACATTTTTTAGGAACTAATATTCGTCTCATTACCATGGTACAGATAAAATTATCCACCATGCCAAAGAAAAAGACAAAGAGGAAACTAATAGACGAAGAGAATGAAACCTTCAAAGAAAATGAGAGTTCAGGTGGCGGCATATCGTGAAAAGAAGAAATTGGAAACAATTGACGAAAACAAGCCAATTGAAGAGGAACCTCAATCGTTAAAAAAAGAACGGGAATTGGCAACACAAAAGGAACGAATGCGAAAGCATCGTCATAAAAAAGATTCAAATACCATAGTTGGAGACACAACCTCTATGACAAGTGAATATGAAGGGACACCATTAAGCACAAGCAAATATGGAGGGACACCATCTAGCAGAAGTGAATATGGACGAACACCATCTAGTGCAAGTGAATATGGAGGGACACCATCTACCTCAAGTGAATATTGTTGGACACGATCCAACACATCTCAAGTTGAGAGTACATCATCACTCGGATTTGACGAAGAAGGTATGCCATCATCCCCATGTGAAACTCAAGGTATGTCTTCTTCTCCACCCTTGATCGAAGGTATGCAATCTATCCCACCCCAATTAAATATTGATGAAATTCCTAATGTTGAGATGTATGTACCTAGGAGAACACCACCTAGAATTTTGCGTAGAAATCCATAGTATTTGATTAATATTGATGATGAGATTTTGCAACACATGGAAGGTAAGATTTCAACACGCACTTGTAGAAGATATGTTGATAAGATTTGGGAATGATTCTTCGAAAGACTAAATGAGATTGCAAGATGTCAACTATTTGTTGAAATGATGTGGGGTGTAAAGTATAGGAACATCATGAAGACTCTTGGGTTGAGAACATCGAATGTATCGAGTGAAGACACTATTGTGAAGAATCTAATGGATGCTTATGAGAGTGTGGGTAAGACCTCACGCTCAAAGGATAGTAATGTCACCTGACATGTCATTACATTGACTTTGGTAAGTTTTCAAACAAAGAGAGCTCGTCTCATTAAAAAGATGAGTGAACACACAGGAATTAGTAGAAATTTTTTATCAAGAGCCATTAAAAGGTGGCAAAGAATTGAGGGCAATGATTCAAATGAATTATGGGAATTCTCGAGGAGACTGTCACGAAAAGATAAAGAAGTTGTCGAAGCCTTGAGAACACTAATTGAAGAGTATTGGAAGAATAACACAAGGCCATCTCCGAATCAAAGGGTTGTGGTAAGAAGGAGAATCGGTAGTCGAAATCATGAGCCACATCCAAATCATTTTTTAGATATGACTCAAACCCAATTTTTTCAAAAATTTGAAAATGATTATCCTCAAATTAGTATTTCTCAAAGATGTTTTGAAATGCTTAAACCTTTTTATGTCAAGATAAATTACACACGCACTACTTCTTGTTGTAGACTACATATTGAATTTTCTAACCATTATGATGTTTATCATTCTATATGTGTAGATTTGCATACTAACGATGTTTTGTAGGATTGTGGCATAGAAGCCCCACCAAAATATTCAAGAGAATTCTTATCAAATTTTTTATGTGAAATAGAGGATGGCCAGATATTCTACAAGACAACATGCTTGGATGGTTCATGCGAGCGTTGCGGTGGCTTCCAGCGTATGCCAGTATGTCAACATATGGAAAGCACAGATGAGGTGGGACAAAAACTAGTAGAGTTCGGGAAGTATAAAACAATGGCAAATGCTAAAAAAGATGGGTCTCAAGCAAAAAGGTGTGATTTGGTTATTGAGAAGATTCTAGTGTACCATTTTATGTCCATGTTTCATGACAATATATTGTCTGAGTATGCAATGCATACCCATGGAGCCCGATGGTTGGACACGTAATTCAAGCTATGCAAGGACACCTTTCCAGTTGGAAGCATAGTATCAGTGGTTGACTTTGCAGAGAACTACACTCTACAACCACAACATGAGGTGTAGTCATAGTATTACAACTCCACACAGATTTCAATATTTGTGCACATAGCATTCATTCATACATCTGATAGTACAGATGACCAAAGGAAGGTATTGAGGGAGTACCACTTTTACATTAGTGATGATCGCACACATTCTCCAGAGTTCATGCAAGGTTGCTTCCAAATGTTCTATAGTGGTTTGGATCAGAGGGGCATAAAATACGACCAACATATAATATGGTCTGATAACTGTGTAGCACAGTTCAAGAACTCATGCATGTTCTACTGGTTGTGCAGGATGCATGTAATTACAGGTGTTCAACATATGTGGAACTTTTGTGAGGCCAAACATGGAAAGGGGGAGCATGATGGTGTAGGAGCATGCATGAAAAGAGAATTAGCATGATAAGAGTTAAAGTATAAAGACAGTGCAAAGTTGACACATGCAAAATCAATCATCGAGTGGTGTAATGCTTCGATGGGTCCAGGTAATGAAGGCATGTCTTCAGTTCATAGGTTTTTTTGGTTGATGGATGATACTAAATTTGCACCATATGAGGACTGTTGTACACTAATAGGATCAAGTGAGGTACACTCTTTCCTTAGCTCAAATGCAGGTTCATGGAGTATCGATGCATGAAAGATGGCATGCTTTTGTTCTTCATATACAATGCAAGCCTGGAATGATTGTGAGTCAGGGGAGTGGGTTGACATATGGTTGACAAGTTATCTTATCCCACTTCACACGTATCACCCTCCGACTGCATTGGAACTGACACAGATGGAATCATCGGTCGACTTTGACCACATATCAGATCTAGTTCAACCAGGTGATATATCTACTTGCTTAGTTGTTGAAATTCCATATCGTTATCTTACTTTGTATTGTATTCGTAATGTTGACAAATTTCAAGATATTTTCTGCACATATCAATGCAGGGCATGTTTATGTAGTTATTGCAGATGAATACAATGAAGAGGGAACAAACTATTACTTGTGTCGTTGTGTTGAGGCCAAAAAGAAATTGGAGGCCCTAGTTATAGATGGAGAAAACATCGAATACCCTATAGGCTTAGTTGTGGTTACTGGAACATGGCTTAGAAGGTACCCACATTCGAGTGTTAAACATTGGATATTTTAGGACTTTGACATGCATCGTAAGATTCTTCATTACTCGAAACTTGTCGTGGCATCCAATGTTTGTTTGACCAAATATGGGGGCAGACCTTTGAACAAGACCTTGTGGAAGGTCCGTGAGTCTGACCATGAGGCAATACTTGACACAATAAAGAGTAGAGCAGACCCGAATGGTTCATTGGATTAATTTGTAAGTATATGCACATTGGTTCTTATTAATTTATACTTGTATGCAAATTAATTTATTTGATGCCAATGCTATCATCTTCTTTTACTTTGTATATTTGTAAGTAACATACTAAACAGTGATTGGTGTCCCCTTGAAAAAAATGCAAATATATGAGCCATCCAAGAGAATGTTAGCTAGAAAAGCAATGCGACATCCTTATTTTGATGATCTTGACAAATCTCAATCATGATTTTAAGCCATTAGAAAAGTGTGTGCAAAGCTTGGTGAGGGACTTTCAAGTTATTCATTTGAAGTTAACCTTATCATGAGCAGCTATGATGTAGACATTATAAGAGCATCTAAAATTTCAACTTACTCTATTCATGAGAGGTGTTGTGTGCAATAGGTATGTTGGAATTCCCAATGAAGATGTATGACCAGGAGTGACTAAGTTGTGAGACCTACATGCCTATCTGTAAGTGCCTTCCATCTATTTTTATTTCATTTCCATTTTGGATGCTCTTTCTTTATCTCTTTTACTTTGCGTATTTGTAAGTAAACTACTAAAAATTTTATTGATCTCTTGTTGCAAAAAATGCTAATTTATGAGCCATCAAAGAGAATCTCAGCCAAAAAAGCAACGCAACATCCTTATTTTGATGATCTTGAGAAATCTCAATTTTGATTTCAAGCCATTATAAAAGAGCGTGTGAAGCTTAGTGAGGGAATCTCAAGTTACTCAATTGAAGTTAACCTCATAATGAGCACCTATGATGTAGACATTTAAAGAGAATCTCGAATGTATGAGTGACATTGTAAAAGATCTGTGTGAATGAAGTACCTAAGGCATTGTAATGAGATTTACTTACATAATAAGATTTACTCAAATATTGCAATTTTGGAGTTCATGTTTGGTGTAGTAGCACCTTGTTCTGTAAATGCCTTCAATAGGCAAATTTGCAAAATTTGAATTTTGAAATCTAAACAATGTGAAAAAGGTCATGTAAAGGTCATATGTAATGTATTCAAAGTCTCAAAGAGTTCATTAGGTGATTAGAGAAGTGATATAAATCAGGTAAAGTCGAATTAGGATGTTTTAGGTGTGTGTGTGTTTATTTGTTTAGGGGAATTCAAGAAACAAAGGAACATAACTTTAAACATTCAAGAACCCCCTTAACTTATTGAGGCAGAAATTATCATGTATCCAAACCCCCAGATCCATAATTTGTCTTAGGATAAACTCACTCCACCATGCCAAACCAAAACCCTTATTTTATGCTTGTATAAGGAGGGTTTATTGAAAGGAACGGTTCCACACCTTACCAGAACATGCCACCACCTCAAACCTTCTTAAAATCACTTGCACAAACTCAAAATACAATCACCCAACCTCTACATGCAATATTTTATCAAGCCCTAGGGTGAAACCTCATTTTTCATGCCCTTTTCCATCAAAATCTACAAGGGCAGCAACACAAACCCCATAAAAATTATTCCATTTCACTTAGAAATTTTTCGTCTGATCCAACAAGATCGTGTTGGGCCCCTCTAGAAAAAACTCTCTCAATATTGGCTATCTTGGAGTGGTTTTCCCGTGGCGGTGGATTTTCACTTGATGGAAAAAGTGTCAAATTCAAGCTGTGCAAAGTTGCAAAGTGGTGCAACTTTCACTCTGAAACTCATGTGACCAAAATAATTGCTCCAACGCATCCAAATAGGTATGTTTACACTAGGCATGGTCCTCTTTCACACCGAAATACGCGGAATCGCTCCGAGCTATGTTCCATCGGATCGATCCCTTAAGGGTCCAAAGTGCAAAATGGCTGCAAACTTCAACATGCTATTACTCGGATACCGTGATGCTTAGAAACTTCTCGTCTAATCCTACAGGATTGAGCTAGGCCCCTCTACAAAAAAATCTCTCGGTTTTGGCTATCTAAGAGTGGTTTTCCCGTGGCGGTGAATTTTCACTTGATGGAAAAAGTGTCAAATTAAAGTTGTGCAAAGTTGCAAAGTGGTGCAACTTTTGCTCTGCAGCTCATGTGACCAAACTAACTGCTCCAACACATCCGAATAGGTATTTTTATGCTAGGAATGGTCTTGTTTCACATCGAAACATGCAGAATCACTCTGAGCTACGTTCCACCGGATCGATCCCTTAAGGGTCCAAAGTGAAAAATGGTTGCAAACTTCAGGATGCTATTACTTAGATACCATGATGCTTAGAAAATTATCGTCTGATCCTACAGGATTATGTTGGGCCCATCTACAAAACCTCTCTTGATTTCGGCTATTTTGGAGTGGTTTTCCTGTGGTGGCGGATTTTCACTTGATGGAAAAAGCGTCAAATGCAAGCAGTGCAAATTTGCAAAGTGGTGCAAATTTTGCTCTGCAACTCGTGTGACCAAGTGGACTATTCCAACGCATCCGAATAGGTATTTTTACGCTAGTCATGGTCCTCTTTTGTACTGAAACAAGCCCAGAATCGCTCTGAGCTATGTTGCACCGGATCGATCCTTGAAGGGTCCAAAGTGCAAAATGGCTGCAAACTTCTGAATACTATTACTTAGATACCATGACACTTAGAAATTTCTCATCTAATCCTATAGGATTGCATTGGGCCCGTCTAAAAAAACCTCTTTCGGTTTTGGCTATCTTGGAGTGGTTTTCCCGTGGCAGCGGATTTTCACTTGATGGAAAAAGTGTCAAATTCAAGCTGTGCAAAGTTGCAAAGTGGTGCAACTTTCGCTCTGCAACTCATGTGACCAAACTAACTGCTCCAATGCATCCAAATAGGTATTTTTACTCTAGGCATGGTCCTCGTTCACACTGAAACACACGGAATTGCTCCGAGCTATGTTCCACCGGATTGATCCCTTAAGGGTCCAAAGTGCAAAATGACTGCAAACTTCAACATGCTATTACTCGGATACCATGATTCTTAGAAAATTATCATCTAATCCTATAGGATTGAATTGGCCCCCTCTACAAAAACCTCTCTCGGTTTTCGCTATGTCAAAGTGGTTTTCCCATGGCAGCGAATTTTCATTTGATGGAAAAAGTGTGAAATTCAAGCTGTGCAAAGTTGCAAAGTGGTGTAAATTTTGCTCTGCAACTCATCTGACCAAAATAACTGCTCCAATGCATCCGAATAGGTATGTTTATGCTAGGAATGGTCTTGTTTTGCACCAAAACAGGTGGAATTGCTCTGAGCTACGTTCCACCGGATCGATCCCTTAAGGGTCCAAAGTGCAAAATGGTTGCAAACTTCAGTATGCTATTACTCGGATACCGTGATGCTTAGGAAATTATCATCTAATCCTATAGGATTGCGTTGGGCCTCTCTACAAAAACCTCTCTCAGTTTTGGCTATCTTGGACTGGTTTTCTCGTGGCGGCGGATTTTCACTTGATGGAAAAAGCGTCAAATGTAAGTAGTGCAAAGTTCCAAATTGGTGCAAATTTCACTCAGCAACTCGTGTGACCAAGCGGACTATTCCAACACGTCTGAATAGGTATGTTTACACTAGGCATGGTCCTCTTTCACACCGAAACACGTAGAATCACTCCGAGCTATATTCCACCTGATCGATCCCTTAAGGGTCCAAAGTGCAAAATGGCTGCAAACTTCAACATGCTATTACTTAGATACCGTGACACTTAGAAACTTCTTGTCTAATCCTACAGGATTGTGTTGGGACCATCTACAAAAATATCTCTCGGTTTTGGCTATCTTGGAGTGGTTTACCTGTGGCGGTGGATTTTAACTTGATGGAAAAAGTGTCAAATTCAAGTTGTGCAAAGTTGCAAAGTGGTGCAACTTTCTCTCTGCAACTCGTGTGACCAAGCGGATTGTTTCAACACATCCGAATAGGTATGTTTACACTAGAAATAGTCCTCTTTCACACCGAAACATGCGGAATCGCTCCGAGCTACGTTCCACCGGATCGATCCCTTAAGGGTCCAAAGTGTAAAATGGTTGCAAACTTCAACATGCTATTAATCGGATATTGTGATGCTTAGAAACTTCTCGTCTAATCTTATAGGATCGCGTTGGGCCCCTCTACAAAAACCTCTCTTAGTTTTGGCTATCTCGAAGTGGTTTTCCTATGGAGATGGATTTTCACTTGATGGAAAAAGTGTCAAATTCAAGCTGTGCAAAGTTGGAAAGTGGTGCAACTTTTGTTTTGCAATTCGTGTGATCCAACTAACTACTCCAACGCATCCCAATAGGTAGGTTTATGCTAGGCATGGTCCTATTTCTCACCCAAACAAGTGGAATTGATCCGACTTGCGTTCAACCGACTTGATCCCTTATGATGGCATGCAAAACATTGGAAAAAAGAAACATACAGATGATGGTTGAGAAGTTCAAGTATTCCACACAAAAAGCATATGATCATTGGTGCAGAGCACCTTGTTCCTCCATTTGATGAAGAAGGTCTAGTTCAGTGGTTTTAGTGATTATCTGATGGTGAATAGGTTGGTCAATAGGTTGTTGTGGGTATTTTGAGCATGCTTTGTCTTGAATAAGGTCAATTAAGACCATTAGGTATGTTTTAGGGTGACTTTTGGTTCTAGTGATAAAAAATGTGAAAATTTCAATCTTGCACTAGAAGTTGTCTTTGTAGCCTTTTAAGGAAAATTAGTGAATTTGTATATGATTGTGAAAGAATGGAGTTTTTTCGATGTAATAAGGCTATTTGTACGCCATTTGTGTGGGTTTAGAGGTCATTAGATGTACTCATTAGGTTGGAGGAGTCTAAAGTTGCAAATTTGTAAGTTGCTTAAAGCAACAAATTTGAAATGCAACAGTTACTTGTTTTGAAAGTTGGTTTTTAGTTAGTTGAGGGCGTGGATCAGTTAGAGAAGGGTGTAAAAAACTATGTAAAGCCTTGAGAGGCTCGAATGGAGGTTGTTGATGAACTTTTGGAGAAGATCTAATAAGAATTATTCACACTGTTCTCTGTTTTTTAGATTTTTGATACAAACTTATTGATCCTGTACTTGGTCCGACCTCCAAATTTTAGATAAAGAACATATTGGAATCTTTTTATGAATCATTTCATGGAATTCCAATTATAAATGTGTTTTTTTCTTTTAGATAAAGTTATTTAGCATCAATCAATTAATATTTAAGACAAATCATGAAGGAGAACAATGTGCAATGCTAGGGCTAACCAATTAATAATTATACATGTGAATAATTCAAGCATGTACATGTCAATAAGGGAAGCACAAGTACTCAAAAATTATACACAAGAATACATAGTATACACAAATTAATACAAAGTATATGCACAAATACAAGGTATACACATGAAAACATGTACGCCACAAAGTATACATTCAAACACACGTAAATCAAAAAATATACACGTAAGTTGTAAAGTATACACTTGAATACACGTAACTCATATCTGGGTAAGTGCACCAATCTGTGACACAATTTAGGTTGCAAATTGAAAAAATGTTTAAAAAAACCCGAAATAAGGCATTTGGCGCACACCAAATGACTAAAAAGACATTTGGCACTCCCCAAATTTGGCGTGCGCCAAATGTATTTTTAGAATTAAAAAGAAAAAATCGAGTTTCAAACCCTCATTCTGTCTTCAACCCGCGGCTTGAGGAAGAGGATTTCAGGTCTGCAACTCGCGCAGGCCAAATCTCTTCCATTGTTTGCATCCTTAGCTTGCCATTTTCCATGAGGATGCCGCCAACACGTCGGAGAGGTCGAAGATTGCAAAGAGGTGTGTATTTTTATTCTATTTATTTGGAATTTGATTTGGAATGCAAATTTAAATAGATTTTTATAATAAAACTTTGTTCTAATTCTCAGGGAATGAATCTCCACCTCAGAACATTGAGAATTCACAATCACCCCCTCATGAAGAGCCTCCTATACAAGAACAACCCGAAACCCCTCCATCAATTCATAGGCATCCTCAAGGAACACAAGAAAATATTCAAAATCAAATTAAAAACAATAAAAGAGACATTCAACAATTAATTGCAAGATTAACCGAGCATGCTAAAACCCACCCTTATAGGAGAGGGATTGCTGAATCATTGAAGTCAATTTTAACTCATGTAGGAGAAATGAGTGAGCAAATGAATTTTTGGTCAACTAAGAGGCATGAAATGAGACAATTTTATGCTAATGGTTTGTCATATGCAGATGTCAAAAAACTAAAAATTAGCAAAGCCAAGTTGTGTACCCTATTTATAGACCCAAAAACCAATGGACCTTTATCCCATGCATGCAGGAGGTTCCCCATCCATTGGTGCCACCATGAGTTAATTAAAAACAAATTTTGGGAGTGGTGGTGGATGGTATTTGACCAACCTCCATGCAATAACCATGAGGTGCCGCAATACTTTTTGAGGAAACTCTATTGCGAGTTTGTCCTCAATAAAATGCAAAACTATTTGGACATCTTAGAATTTTAGGGTAGAGGTGGGGGCTCCACACACGATAAACCTACTGCACGAAGTAATCCACAGTTGGCACCGAGAGCCTTGGGCAAACCCATGGTGGAGCATGTCATTGTTCCTTCCATTGTTAAGGATAGTGTAGAGGTGGACACGATGAAGTCGATTGGCTCACTCACCCAGACCATTTTACAGTGTGCGAGTCCTCTAGTAGATCCTAGTGTGGAGGAGACGTGTAGGCCCCGAGCTCCACCCCACCATTGTGGTGGTTGTGGTGTTGTTTGCACATATGATTATCAGGGTGCTCGTGATACAGCTACACAGCCTACGTCAGTTGCAGAGGCGACGAATTTCACAGATGATGATAACATGCTTCGAATTTCAAATAGTTTCCTGGTGCACCTTCTTCCTCCACACCTCATGATGCATATCCTCAAACAATGTACACTCAGGTAGCCTTTATTCATTAATGGTGTCGTAAATCTATGTTAGCTAGTTTTTCATAATTTTGCATATATACAAATCTAAAAAATTGATGAGAAACACAAGCATTGCATTGAAGTATTCCTTGATCGTGTCACATTATGTTCTCCTATATCAACATGATACCTAAGATATTGTTTCATTTGTAGATGTTGATAAGAGATAGCCCTGGTGATGTTGGTGGCACGATGGACTATGGAGTTGCTGTAGCAATAGCTAGTTCTGATCCATTGAGAGAGGTATGGAATAGATTAGTCGATTTGACATTATATTTTCTCTTTTATGGTCTATTATAGAAAATTTTCACTATAATTTTATGCAGTTTAATTTCTATCTTCATGGTTGCTACAGGTGGTTGTCACTCTAGATCATGGACATGGTGATGCTGCAAATGTGCATGATGACTATATGTATGCGGTAAGTGATTATATATATTTTTATATGCCATTCCACAATTCAATTTCTATGTTTTAACATCTTTAATTTTAATTGTATCAGTTGAAGGTCCAGAGTGAAGAGGGGAGGAGTAGCGAGCGTGTTCGAAAGATAAGAGAAGCAATAGTCACTCCATCCAACCGAATTTTGAAGGCAGCACAGGATCTATTTCCTTCCCCTAGAGGGAAATGACTATGTATTAGTGTTGTTTATTGTATGCCTATGTGGCATTTTGGAACATATGTTTTGTACTATTGATATATATACGTGATATTTTATGTCCATATGGCTCCTTTGTACTAAGCTTATACGGTTTTTTTGGATATATTTATATACTTTTATCAATATATATCATTGTATAGCCTTTCGGATTTTCGATTAAAGAAACTCTTATTTTGCTACTGCCATTCTTGAATGATGTTATCATGCGTATCGTGTAATTTGTATCCTTGAATGTTGTAGGCATGGATTTTTTTTACATCTAATGCTTAATTAATTACTGTCGAATGCTCAATAAGCCTCATCTAAAGCGTATTGTATAAATAAGCTCCATTCGTGGTGGTTTGTATCCTTTGGAATGCTTCAATTACTTGTGCCTCACTGATGCAGAGGCAAGGAGTCTCAAACCCAATCAATCTAACAACCTGCCTTCAAGGGGCTCCTAACAAGATTAATACAACCTATTTTGAGCAATCTACACAACCTCAAAGCCCCATCAAACCAAACTCTTCATTCACCACCTTACCCAACAATCCACCCTTGTAGAACTCAAAACTCGGTCCAAGCCTAATTTCTCCCAACCTTTCTAAAACACCTGACCATTTAAAGGTGGATTAAGATACCCTTTTTAGGGTTACACAACATATGCCAAAACCAATAGTAACTCTTTTGGACCAACATGAACTTTCAATACACCTCCCTCGCTCTAGGCTTCACAATTAGGCCTCATTTCCAAAGGAACCCCCTCACAAACTCACCTCCAAACCAAGGAAAATTGAAACAGTCTTAGGGATGCTCACCAAAATTAGGATTCTCCCATTTGAAGAGCCCCAAGAACTTGTTCTATTCCTCTACTCACAAACCCTCCTAAACCTTCACAAAAACAAGGGTTTTAAAGAAACTCATAACTCCAGACCTCCCTCAATCCTTCCAAAGTTCCAAACACCCTACAATACCTATTCCCTTACTTAGAAGACACTCACAACCCCATTCCTTTCAGTATTTCTTAGATTCACTACTTGAGTTCCTTACTTTCATGGTGGAAACACCCCTGAACAGCATGAGAACTTCACACCCCACTGAGTTTATTCATTCTCTTAGCCTCCAAAGTATTCATACACCAAACTAATCATGGTACAGGCCAATCCACTGAGCCATAGGGTAAGAATAGTAGGTGGATTGGCTAATGTGTCATGGTGTTGCCCTCAAAACCCCTAACACAGAAAACAGAGCAATAACCAAGTTTGTTGATCCCACACACACCAACAGTGGATTTAAACCTCCAAAAGAGATGCAAAGAGAGTAAACACATATTCAATCAAGTATCCAAAGCCTCAAGTCATGATAGACTTGTACGGGCCTGTGCAAGGCAAATAAAATTTAGGAAAACAAAGAAAACTAGTGATCAACATTTTCAAAAGTATATTTTCTTATTAGAAACTGAACAAAATCAACCCTCAACTCGGGGTATTACAGCAATATATCTTGATACCACCTTCTAGCTACCCCTTGAGTTGATCAACCACCATAACCACCCTTTTTTAGACTTCTAAGATGGAAATTTGCCAATTTTGCTCTTAATTACCATTCATTCACAACTTGATTTTGCAAACACCACCTAACTGACCTATTAAGCCTTTTAAATACAATTGCAAGGTACTTCCATAGCATATAGAGATATAGAGAGCAAATACAATAAATATTTTAACTAATGAATTCTAAAAAATGGTTTTTGTAGTTTATATTCATGTCGTTGATTACATTGCATTGCACATCTTTCAAAGTCAAAGCATTACTTCACTTTGCATAGCTAATAAGTAGATGCTGATAGATGCCAAAAATTTAATTACAATATAGTGTGTACAGAGTCAACCTATGCAGTTATGCAATTTCTTCACATTGCATAACTAATAACTAGGAGCAGCTGCCAATTGCATTTTCTTATCATGGCATTCTATGAGACCAAATTTCTTTGAGATATTTTTTCAAATAGTTCCCTGCCTTGTCTATGTTACCACATTTTTCATACATGTCTACCAAAGCATCTTCTCAAACAGTTCACTACCTTGTTGCTATGGCTAAAAGCCTAAAACAAGTGATTTTGAACAAGCTATGGATGCTTTGAAAAAATATATCAAAAGCATAATAGTAAGCAATAGCATAGACAAGGCAGTGAACTGTTTGAAAAAATGCATCAAAAAAATTGCTTTGAAATGATAAATTTAGTTGTGCTTTCACTCTTCTTTAACATTGTATATCTGCTCCTTTTGGTTTTCTATTTGTGTGATGGTAGACCAATGTTCAAGCCCTACGTACAATCTCAATTGGTATTTATTGTTTTGGTCATAGCAACAAAAATCTTTTGGGGAATAAATCGGCAAACCAAAAGTATAAGATTTTTTGAAAAAAATTGGGAAAAAATCGTGAAAAATTTGAGAAAAAATCGGATTTAAAAAAATGTAAAAATTTGTATAACAAGAAATAAAAACTATCTTTTTTGAAATTGAAAGGAATTTCCATAGCATAGAGATATAGAGAGCAAATAAAATAAAGAGTTTAACTAATGAAATGTAGAAAATAGATTTTTGTAGTTTGTATTCATGCATTGCACATCTTTCAAAATCAAAGCATCACTTCACATTGCATAACGAATAACTAGATACTGATAGATGAAAAAATTTCAATTACAATATATCTTTTTACAAAGTCAACCTAAGCCGTTATGAAATTACTTCATATTGCATAACTAATAACTAGGAGCAGCTACCAATTGCTTTAGCTTGTCATGGCATTCCATGAGACCACATTTCTTTGAGGCATTTTTTCAAATAGTTCATTCCCTTGTCTATGCTATGACATTTTTCATATATGTCTACCAAAGCATTTTATCAAATAGTTCATTGCCTTGTTGCTATGGCTAAAAGCCTAAAATAGATGCTTTCGAACAAGCTATGGATGCTTGGAAAAAATCTATCAAAGCATAATAGTAATCAATAGCATAGACAAGGCATTGAACTTTTTGAAAAAATGTCTCAAAGAAAAGTGGTCTTATGGTGATGGAATGCCATGACAAGCCATAGACAAGGCAGTGAATTGTTTGAAAAGATGCCTCAAAGAAATGTGGTCTCATGGTGATGGAATGCCATGATGAATGCCTATGGTGATGGACTGTCATGGCATTCCATCACCATGAGAACACATTTCTTTGAGGCATCTTTTCAAATAGTTCATTGCCTTGTCTATGGTATGAAATTTTTCATACATATCTACTAGAGCATTTCATCAAATAGTTCATTGCCTTGCTGCTATGGCTGAAAGCCTAAAACAGGTGCTTTCGAACAAGCTATTGATGCTTGGAAAAAAAATTCAAAGCATAATAGTAAGCAATAGCATAGACAAGGCAATGAATTGTTTGAAAAAATGCCTCAAAGATATGTGGTTTCATGGTGATGGAAGGCCATGCCAAGCCATAGACAAGGTAGCGAACTATTTGAAAAAATGCCTCAAATAAATGCGATCTCATGGTGATGGAATGCAATGACAATAATCACCATGAGACCGCATTTGTTTCAGGCATTTTTTCAAACAATTCACTGCCTTGTCTATGCTACCACATTTTTCATACATGTCTACCAAAGCATTTTGTCAAACAGTTCACTACCTTGCTGCTATGGCTAAAAGCCTAAAACAAGTGCTTTCGAACAAGCTATGGATGCTTGGAAAAAATCTATTGAAGCATAATAGTAAGCAATAGCATAGACAAGGCAGTGAACTGCTTGAAAAAATGCCTCAAAGAAATGTGGTCTCATGGTGATGGAATGCCATGATGAATGCGTATGGCTATGGATTGTCATGGTATTCCATCACCATGAGATCACATTTCTTTGAGGCATTTTTTCAAATAGTTCACTACCTTGTCTATGCTACGACATTTTTCATACATGTCTACCAAAGCATTTTATCAAACAGTTCACTGCCTTGCTGCTATAGCTAAAAGCCTAAAACAGGTGCTTTCGAACAAGCTATGGATGCTTGGAAAAAGTCTATCAAAGGATAATAGTAAGCAACAAGCTATGGTCTCATTGTTTTTTTTCACATGAAAATCAGCATGATTTTATTCACATTTTTTTGCAGGTTTTAAAAGTATTTTTTGCCAATTTTTTAGTTTTTGCCGATTAGACGAGAAGTTTCTAAGCGTCACGGTGTCCGAGTAATAGCATGCTGAGGTTTGTAGCCATTTTGCACTTTGGACCCTTAAGGGATCGATTTGGTTGAAATTAGCTTAGAGTGATTCCGTGTGTTTGGGTGTGAAAGAGGACCATGCCTAGTGTAAACATACCTATGCAGACACATTGGAACAATTTGTTTGGTCACACGAGCTGCAGAACGAAAGTTGCACCACTTTGCAACTTTCAACTACTTGCATTTGACAACTTTTTCCCCGAGTCAAAATTCACCACCACAGGAAAATGCCTCCGAGATAGAAAAAATTGAGCGAGGTTATTGTAGAAGGACCCAACATGATCCCATAGGATTAGACAAGAAGTTTGTAAGTATCATGGTGTCCGAGTAAAAGCATGTTGAAGTTCACAGCCATTTTGCACTTTGGACCCTTAAGGGATCAATCTAGTTGAACATAGCTTGGAGCGATTCCTCATGTTTGGGTGCAAAAGAGGACCATGCCTAGTGTAAACGTAACCAACCAGATGCGTTGGAACAATCCATTTGGTCACACAAGCTGCAGAACGAAAGTTGCACCACTTTGCAACTTTCAACTACTTGCATTTGACAACTTTTTCTCCGAGTGAAAATTTGCCACCACAGAAAAATGCCTCCGAGATAGCAAAAACCGAGAGAGGTTACTGTAGATGGGTCCAATGTGATCTTTTTGGATTAGACAAAAAGTTTATAAGCATCACGGTGTCCAAGTAATAGTATGCTGAAGTTTGCAGCCATTTTGCACTTTGAACCCTTGAGGGATCGATCCAGTTGAACGTAGCTCGAAGCGATTCTGTGTGTTTGGGTGCAAAAGAGGACCATGCCTAACATAAACATACCCACCCAAATGCATTGAAACAGTTCGTTTGGTCACACGAGCTGCAGAACGAAATTTGCACCACTTTGCAACTTTCAACTACTTGCATTTGACAATTTTTTCCTCGAGTGAAAATTTGCCACCACAAGAAAATGCCTCTGAGATAGCAATAACCGAGAGAGGTTATTGTAGAGGGGTCCAAAGTGATCTCGTAGGTTCAGATAGAAATTTTTTAATCACCATGGTTTATGAGTAATACCCTGTCAAATATTGTTTCCCTTTGGCACTTTGCACCTTCAAAGGATTGAGTCGGTTGAACCATAGTAGCTGTTTTGTTGAATGTCATACCCTAAGGTATGTTAGAGATAACCTAGGTTGCATCGATTTCTATGAGGCATATGCTTCCCCTACCTTGTCAAACCTATGGATTTGGCAAGCTAGTGAGCTCACTAGCTTGCCAATTCGATAGGATTGACAAGGTAGGTGGTGTAGGAGCACCTAGGCACCTAGTCACAAATCTCCATGTTTGATGGTCAGAATGCACCCTTGCATTAAAAATGTGTCAAAAAGTGAGTTTGAAAGCCTAAAATGCAACATGAAATATTATATCTCAATGACATAATGGATTCGTTAGTTTAGTTAGTAGGAAAAGTGATACAGTTGCAAATTTGTGGGTTGCATAATGCAACAAATTTGTAATTGCAATGGTTATGTGTTTTGAAAAGTTGGTTTCTTGGTGGTTAGGGGCATTGATCAGTTATAGGAGGATGAGAAATTCTATGTAAATCCTGGAGAGGCTCAATTTTTGGTTGTTGGATTGGAGGGAAAAGAATAAAGCTTGGAAATTACTTTGTTTTCTCATAGTTTTACTAATTTTTCTAAGTTCCCTAGCTGTGTACAGGCCGAACAGATCTTATATGTATTGAAGTCCCTTGAGCAACATTAGATAAATGTTCTAACTTGTTTTTGTTTCCTTGTCAAGGTTTGGTTTAAAAGTTCATTTGAAGGTGATTTCATCTTTGTTCCATGAAGACATTGCAAAATGTGTGAAAAACTTGAAAAAATTGTCAAAATTGTCAAAATTGTCAAATATGTCAAATTGGGTAAATGAAGGGATTTTGTTGTTTTTGACTGTAGAAGTCTTAATAAGGGTTAAATAAGGTCTAAATTACCATATTTCAGGTGTCTAAAGGTATTTAGAGTCTTAAAAGTTCAATAATTGCAAAAATGCAAAATGTTGCAAATGTTGTCAAATTTGTGCTGATTTGCAAAATTAGAGTCATTTAAAGGGTAATTAGGTGCAAGTTGGTTGGTTTTAAGGTGTTTATGGATTGTAAATTTTATAAGAGTTCTTATCAAGCTCGAATCAAGGTTTTTGAAGGTGTAACAAATTCACTGAATAAGAATACAACATTTTTTTGGTGCATTTTTTGAGTTTTTTCACTATTTTTCAAAATTGTTTGCTGTCGTACGGACTATACAGACCCAATCATGCTTTGAAATCTTTAGAGGTTGAATTTTTATGATTTTTATTTGATCTGAACTTGGTTTGGAGTTCTAATCTTCTGTTTTGTAAGAGAAATTCAAAAAATACAGTGTATACCCTGTTTTTTCCTTTGTGAAGGGTTTGAAAGCAAAATAATGAGTTTTTGACCAATCCACCCACTTTTTTCTCCTGTAACTCGGTGGATTGGTGAAAAATATATTATTATATATTTTTCAATGCATTTTATATCAGAATAAAGCATACTTGTGGTGATTGTGTGATGCCATAGGGCTGGAAATGCAAATTTTCCCTTGAAAAGTGACGGTTTTGAAGTGTTTTTCAATGAAATGTTGATGAAATTGAGTTTGTAAGCATTTAAAATGTCAATTCAGACCCTTTGAAAGGTGTTTGGACCATTTATTTGTTTATTGAAGCTTGGGAATGAAGATTTTGACAAAACCCTTGTTTTTGCATTATAAAAAGAGGTTTTTTTGAGTTGGGAGTGTTTCTGACCGTACAGGTGCAAACTAGTGCTGGATTCTGTGGTTTTGGGCCATTTATTTTTCTTCCCCAAGGTTCCAAGGTTATTGGATAAGTTTGAAGGGTACTTCCTTTGTTAAATTGACCTCGTTTCCTTGATTTTCCCATGGTGAGTGTATTGGAAGTCTAAACTGGTTCAAAGGAGTTATACTTAATCTTGAAGTATGTTGTGTAAGTCATTAATAGGTGTCTAAATCCATCATTTAATTGACAAGTCTTTTGGGAAAGTTGGGTGAAAATTCTCTTGAAGCTGTTTAGCATTACTTGTAGAAAGAGTGTACCTGACAAGTGGATTTGTGAAGTTCTTTTGAATTTTCTTTGGTTTTTGGGTTCATCATCTTGTATTTGTCATTTTAATTTGATCTCCACCTTGGGTCTGCATCACTTATTCAACTCCTCCTAAGACCTTAGACTCAAAAACAATAAAAAGTTTGCTTTCACCCATCTTGACATGGACTGACCATTTATTACATTGTATCATATTTTAACATATTTTGAAAATTTCTCGTTGCATAATGTTCAAAAGACCTTATTAATATTCCTTTCTACAATTATATTAAACATTATTTCATTCTTACTAATAAATCCACACGTTTTTCCTTGAAGACACCTTTAAATGTAAACCATGAAGCATTACAACTAATTTAAAAAAATGTAATATACACATTTAATTGAGGCATATATTAAGGAATATACACATTTGCATGTATTAATTTCTCATAATTTTAGTATATAAAAAATACACCAATTCAATGAAAAATATTACAATAGTGATGGAAGAACATCTTGAAAATCTTCCCATTTGTCAATACTTGTAGCAATACATGCAGGGAAATAATCCTCCCATTTCCACCACAGATCATGAAATATATTGTACTTGAGAAGAAACAAAAGGAGCTGCTGCCCAGTTTCGTTTTTCCATTCCACCTCAGCTGGCCCAACTATTTACATTCCAAAAAACCTGCAAAATCCTCTCAATCTTAGACATAGACTCACATAAAAATCTTTAAAAGAGCAATAACTAAATAATGTCAATCATACAGCTGGAAAGACCTACTATCACCTTCATGCATGCTAGATAAGGAGGCCGATTGAAGGTCCTACAATGGTGATGTGCCCCTTTGCTACTTTATCATCTCTCGATGACCCTATGTATAAATTTAAAATATATCATTGAGAGGCTTAACATAAAACATGTAGCATATAAGAATCTGATAAATCTAGGAGATGGAAAAGAAAGAGAAGATTGACACCCAGAAAATGCACCGGAAACCAATGTTTCTCATACCACTAAACACTTGCACCACCAACTGATGTTGTTCTTTTCTTATATACTTTGACAAACTTCAGCATTACCTACAGTCACAATCAGAAAATGATCAATGGAAGTCGTAAATGCATATGACATCAAACAGTAATGGTGAAAAATCCTTATTGCAAGGTGTTGGTCCAAAAGAGTGATCAATAACATGACTTTACAAATTCAATGTGCATACTTACAAATCAATCTAGTGAACCATCTGGGTCTACTCTACTCTTTATTGTGTCGAGTATTGCCTTGTGGCCAAACTCACACACTTTCCACAAGTTCTTGTTTGCAGGTCTGCCCTTATATTTGATCAAATGAACGTTGGTGGCGATGACAAGGTTCAAATAGTGAAGAATTTTTCGATGCGTGTCGAAGTCCTCAAACAACCAAACTGCAACATTCTTAACCGGATACCTTCAAAGCCATGCTCCAGTAACAACCACCGAACTTGTAGGATATTCTATGTTTTCTCCATCTATAACTGGGCACTCCAATTTATTTTTGGCCTCGATACAACGACACAGGTAATAATCCGTACCCTCTTCATTGTCTTCATCTGCAATCACCGCATAAACGTGCCCTGCATTGATATGTTAATCTTGTTAGATTTATTTACTGAGCAACATAATAAAACTTGTAAGTAAGATATATTACCTGGTTTTCGTAGGTCTGATACATGATCAAATTCAATGGATGATTGCATTTGCGTGATTTGTAGAGCCATCGGGAGCTGATAAGTGTCAAGTGGGGTTAGACTTCTTACAGACCATTTGTCAACCCACTTTGTTGACTCACAATCATTCCATGATTGAAGTGTACATGCATAACAAAAGCATGCCATTTTCCTTGTATGGATAGTCCATATACCTGCATTGGAGCTTCTAAAAGAGTGTAGCTCACTCGATCCTGTTAGTGTACAACAATCCTCATATTTTTCAATGCTAGTATCATCTACTAAATGAAAAAATCTATGAACTAAAGAATTACCTTCACTACCTGGACCCATTGCACCATTGCACCACTGGACAATTGATCTTGCATCTATCAACTTTACACTATTTGTGTACTTTAACTCTTCTCGTGCTAGGGATCTTTTGATACATGCACCTGCTCCATCATACCCCCCCTTTCTATGCCCGACCTCTAAGAAGTTCCACATATGTTGAACACCACTAATCCTATACATCTTGCCTAACCAGTAAAACATTCTGGTGTTCTTGAATTGTGAAGTACAATTATCTGACCATATGATATGCTGAATAAATGATATGACCCTACTAGCCAGATCAACATAGAACATATGAAAGCAACCTTGAACAGACTCTATAGAATATGTGCGATCATCACTGATGTAAAAGTGATACTCCCTCAATACTTTCCTATTTTCCTCTGTACTATCATTTGCATGAATGAATGCTATATGCACAAATATAGCAACCTGCACAGAGTTGTAGTACTGTGATTTCACCTCATTCTATGGTTGTAGTGTGTAGTTCTTAGCGAAGTCGACAACTAAAACGATATGACAAAGTGGAAATGTGTCCTTGCATAACTTGTACTGTGAGTCCAATGATTGTGCTCTATGTGTATGTGTTGCATAACCATAGACCACCCGATCACGAAAAATGCCTATAAACTGATACACTGGAATCTTATCACTAACCAATTCACACTTCTTTGCTTCTTTCCCATCTTTTAGACTATATGCCACTGTCTTATATTTGCCAAATTCCACAATTTTGTCTCCAATTGTGTGTGTACTAGCCATGTGTTGGCAAATTGGCAAATGTTGCATGCCACCACAATGATCACATGTGCCATCCAAACATGATTTTTTGTAATAAATTTGACCATCCTCTCTTTCACATAAAATGGAAGACAAAAATTTCTTTGACGATTTAGGTGGAGGCATTATGTTACATTCCTGCAAAACATTGCAATATGCATATCTACACATATACGTCGATAAACATCATAATGGTTAGAAAACTCAATATGAACCCTACAACAACAAGTAGTGCATGTGTGATTTATTTTGACATAAAAGGCTTTAGCATTTCAAAATACCTTTGACATATTTTAATTTCAGGAAACATCTGTACAAAATCAGCAAAAAAAATGGGTTTGAGTGGTATCCAAATAATGCATTGGATGTGGCTCATGGTTTTTACTACCAATCCTCCTTCTTAAAACATATATTTGATTAGGAGATGGCCTTGTGTTATCCTTCCAATAATTCACAATTAAAGATCTCAAGCCTTGAGCAATTCTTGTGTCTTTCCATGGCACTCTACCCAAAAATTCCCATAACTCATTGCTATTTGGATCCTCCACTCTTCCACACCTTCCTTTGGCTCTCATTAGAGATGATCTACTTATTTTCAAAGAATTACTTTCATTTGTAAGGTTCACCTTGTTCCTTGTTTGATTGCTTAACAGTGTTGTTGTCATCACACGTCGTGTGGCAGAACTATCCTTCGTGCATGAGGTGGAACCCATGCTCTTGTATGCACTCATCAAGTTCTTTACAATGGAATTTTCACTTGAGTCATTCAAAACTCTTAGCCCAAGAGCCTTCATTGTGGGCCTAAATTTGAGTTGCCTCATCATTTCAACAAATAGTTAGCATCTTCCACCCTCACTTAGCTTCACAAAAAACAAACTCCATATCCTTTGTGCATATCTTTGACATGTATGTTTTGGAATCTTATTAGGCATCCATTTCAAAACATTGGAATCAATATCAATAAAAAATATAGGTTTTCTATGCAAAACTCTAGGAGGAGTTCTCAAATGTAAATTTGTGTCAATATTGGGAAGGTCAACAACATCGGGGATAGATCATGTACCTTCAATTGGAGGTGCAATTGATGACATACCTTGAGATTGACATGTAAACGATGTTGTACCTCCAACTTGAGATGTCATTTGTGGAGTGCCTTCAAATAGAGATGTGTTTGCTGATGTACTTTTAAAACGCAATGTTTTTGATGGTGTGTCTTCAATTGGAGATGTGATTTCCGATGTACTTGGAAAATTGCATGTTGTTGTCAATGTGTCTTCAGCTAGAGATGTGCATTGAGTTTCACCTATGGTTGATGATGTGCCCCCAACTTCTGTATCCATTCCTATCCTTCCACTAACTTTCCTCAGTCGTGCCATTTTTTTTTCCAATTTGACATCTCTCTTAGATTGCACGGGAATTTGTAGTTTTATGGGCTGCAATTCCTTTGCTTCAAGAGATACATTTTTCGATTCTCTTCTCCTTGCATTTTTAGCTGCACGTTCTTCTGGTGTTAGAGGCTTCGGTCGTTTCCTCAGCATGGCCTTTAATGCTACATGTTCACGAACACACATAGAACAAAAGTAAGTAATGCATTTTACAAAAATATTGATATCGCTGATTACATTGCATTAAATATGAAACGCACCAAAGAATTTTATGAAAGAAGGCAATGAGCTGTTTGGAATTATCAAACATGTCTATGCTACACAATATTTTTCATACATGATGGAATTAGATGTCTGTAGGGTTAGATATTATAGTAGGGATTTTGAGTGTTTTTGAAGAGTTGGCAAAGTACCTATAGGTTGATGCAGTACATGTAGGGATCCACAATGAACTTGTTCAAAGATTTAGAGGAAGGCTCTTAATAGACTTACACACAACTTGATCAGTTAACTTACCAAGAAACACCATTTTTAATGTAGAGAGGGGTGGAAACCATTCAATACAGCAAATCAATGAGAATCAATAAGATTCCAAAGCAAAACCAGATGTTCAATTGAAAATCCCAACTTCTACCAAGCTTTCCCTTGTAGCATAGGAAACCCGGTTCAAGGGCCTTTTCACCAAGATTTTCCAAAACACTTGACAAAATCATGGATGATTAAGATACCCATTTTCAAGTTATAAAACATAGGTAAACCCCAACATTAACTCCTTTGGACCAACATTGACTTCCAATAGACCCACCTTGGAAAAATCTATTCAATTGGCCTAATTTACAAAGAGAGTACCTTTTAAACATTAGATCTTCACTCAAAAACCCCAAACAAAAGTATTTTATGTGTCAAAACCTCCAATTTCCTTATTTGTTTCTAGGTCCAAGACCTCTAGACCCCTAATACACCAAACCCTCAATTTCAAGAAAAATACTTGGGGTTTTAATGAAACTCATATCTCCCGGACCTGCCAGACCCATACAAAGCACCAAACACACTTACCAGACCCTGCACATGGTGAATAATACATTACATGGGCAATCCTTCCCACATTTTGTCAAAACACCACTTGAAGCCCTAATTTTCACCATGAAAAGACCCTGCTACAATCCTAGAACATCATCCCAAACACCCAACCTTGACCCCACAACATTCTAAATAGGTTAGCCATGTATTTAAAAGTTAGAGGACCCATTCCACAAGTTACAGTAGGCAAAAAAAGTGTAATGGGTCGAATTGCATAATGAAACCCCTCAATCCAAGAACACTGTGAAAGTAGGTAGCAACAGTAAAAATAATATAACTTTCGCTATAACAAGAGTTAGAACCTCTATATAGATGAAAATGAAATCCAATTCATTAATCTACAACATCCAACTAGTTTCATATCATCTTAGAGTCCGTAGAGGTCGTACAACAACAAGAAAAGTGAGAGAAATCAGTAAATTTCTAGAAAATAATGTTCTTCTTGATAAAAAATGGGGTGCAAATCAACCAACAACCTCTCCTTCAAGGAATTTAAGGTTATTAAACATATTTTGATTTCATTCCAACTCCCTCGAACTCTACAAATTCTGCATCTTTTAGCAACTTTTATGACCACATTTAGCCAAATTGCAAGTTATGACACAATTGAGCTCCCTTAGCTCCAAATACATTATAAAATGGTCTAATTGACCTTACTAAACACAATATACTCAACATTAACTAAAATCCTATCATTTGACCATGCTCACTAAAAGATGACATTTTTGACAAAATTGAGCTTATAAGGTGCTCCTGTACCAGAGGCCTGGAACGTTGATTTTGAAGTTGTGGACCTTTTGACTAGCATTATTGAACTTGAACTTTATAAAGGTTATGATGAACAATTCACAGATTAGAGTTTCTAGTAATATTGAGTTTATTTCATTATGTTAGGAGTGACTGTTGTATGAATACAATATTTCAAGCAATAGACTTACATATGGTGGGTTTTGTTAAAATCTTCCAGAGGTTTAGAATGGTAGTCATCTTGAAAAGCATAGCTTGTTATTTATGGATGATCTTTGTTTTGTTTTAGATGTGAATTGGTTAGTTCAACATTGAATTGAGGTTTTTGAGATTGAAGATTGTTTGAAATTGATCTATTTAAATGATTGTTGAAGGTTTTGTCTCCCTGCTCTGCATCACTGACCTAGGGTATAAGTTGTTGCCACCTAAATGAAAACTAGAGACTCTTGTGTTTATTTTTCTCAAAACCAAATTTTTGATTTTCAACGAAGTCATGAAGAAGATGAATTCAAAGAAGGGTTTGTGATGCTATATCTTATAATTATTCACTATTTCTTTGGAAATGAGGTAACTTAGAAAGACAATAAGCATTCTCAATTGCACAAAATTTCCCATTTTTTTATTTATTAGAAAATTAAATGGTATGAATGAATGGAAACTTGCATTAACAATTATGTCAACTCACTTGAATTTATCTAAGCACATGTTCAATGAAGGTGATTTTTTTATGGAACAAAAAAATTAATGGACACTTGCATTAACATTGATGAAAGCTATTAGGTTTTCCAAATTAGATGAAAATAATTTTTTTCCAAATTAATTGAAAAAGAATGAAATACAGTGAATTCCACTAGCCATGCTAGAAATGGACTACTATAAGAAATGCAAATAGAATTCATAAGTAAATTTATGTTAAGTAAATGTCATGTTTTTAATTTTTTTGTTCTTCAAACTCATAAAAATTGAACTTTTTTATGCAAATCCCATCTAATTCAATGTTGAATTCTATGTCCAATTGTTATGATTAATAAAATAATTAAGGAAATTTAGTTTATATTGTCAAAAACAAACAAATATACTAAATATAAACATTTCAATTTACCAAAGTGAATATATTACCTCAAATAATGTAAAATGATGTAGAAACTTCAAAATGTCTTCTTCTACATTATCTACCATGCAGATTGGTGGTAAAAAGGTGATGGATCAAGCATAGATTGGTACAATATGAAGTCAACTGCATAAAAAAAGGCATTTCTGACTCGAATAAAGTGCTGAACCAGACAACTTCATGAGAATGTGGGCCTGAATCACCGGGTCAAGTCTTATTTTACCGTTTCAAGGTAAAACACATTTGGCGCTCACCAAATTTGGAGAGCACCAAATATGTTGTTTTGAAAAGGAGAGACCTGAGAGAGAGGGAGAGAGAGAGAGAGGGGGGGTAGGAGGGAGAGACTTGAGAGAGAGAGAGGGAGAGGGAGAGGATGTGGGAGGGAGACACCTAAGAGAAGGAGAGGGAG
>CM021101.1:500727477-500825603 GCA_007115665.2 Sequoiadendron giganteum | reverse complement strand
CTCTCTCTCCCAAGTCTCTCTCCTACTGCCTCTCCCTCTCTTAGGTCTCTCTCTCACTCAATCACTCCCTCTATCTTTCTCCCCTCTACCCTTAACCCTTAATCCTCTATCCTTAACCCATAAACCCTAAACCATTAAACCCTTAACCCTCTACCCTTAACCCTAAACCCTAAACCCTTAAACCCTTAAACCCTAAACCCTATACCCTATACCCTTAACCCTCCCTCCTTCTATATCTCTCCAACTCCCTCCCTTCCTCTCTCTCTCAACCCTTTCCCTCCTACCCCCTCTCCCCCTCTCCCTCTATTAGGTCTCTCTCTCAATCACTCCCTCTATCTCTCTCCCCTCTACCCTTAAGCCTAAACCCTAATCCCTTAATCCTTAAACCCTTAAACCCTCTACCCTCTACCCTTAACCATGCCTTCCTCTATCTCTCTCTCACTCCCTCTCTTAGGTAGAGGGTAGAGGGGAGAGATAGATGAAGTGACTTAGAGAGAGAGAGAGAGAGAGAGAGAGAGAGATAATTTAGAGAGGGAGAGGGGGTAGGAGGGAGAGGGTTGAGAGAGAGAGAGAGATGGAGGGAGTGGGAGAGAGATAGAGGGAGGGAGGGTTAAGGGTTAAGGGTTAAGGGTAGAGGTAGAAGGTTTATGGCTCTAGGGCCTAGGGTCATGGGCAGAGAGAGAGAGAGAGAGGGAGTGAGTGAGAGAGATACCTGAGAGAGGGAGAGGGGATAGGAGGGAGAGTCTTGAGAGAGAGAGGGAGGGAGTGGGAGAGAGATATAGGGTAGAGCATAGATGGTTTAAGGGTTTAAGGGTATAGGGCTAAGGGTAGATGGGGGAGACATAGGAGTGAGTGAGTGAGAGAGAGACTTGAGAGAGGGAGAGGGTGTAGGAGGGAGATGGTTGAGAGAGAGAGAGAGGGTAGAGGGTTTAAGGGTTAAGGGTTTAGGGTTTAGGTTTAAGGGTAGAGGGGGGAGAGATAGAGGGAGTGACTGAGAAAGAGAGACCTGAGAGAGGGAGAGGGGGTAGGAGGGAGAGACTTGAGAGAGAGAGGGTAGAGGGTTTAAGAGTTTGAGGTTTAAGGGTTTAAGGTTAAAGGTATAGGGGGGAGAGATAGAGGGATTTAGTGAGAGAGAGAGGGAGGTAGTTAGAGAGAGATAGAGGGTAGAGGGTTAAAGGTAGAGGGGAGAGAGATAGGAGTGAGTGAGTGAATGAGAGACCTGAGAGAGGGTGAGGGGATAGGAGGTAGAGACTTGAGAGATAGAGAGAGAGGGAGGGAGGGAGGGAGGGAGTGGGAGAGAGATAGAGGGTAGAGGATTTAAGGGTTTAGAGTTTAAGGGTTAAGGTTTTAGGGTTAAGGGTAGAGGTGAGAGAGATAGAGGGAGTGAGTGAGTGAGAGAGAGACCTGGGAGAGGGAGGAGGGGTAGGAGGGAGAGTTTTGAGAGAGAGAGAGAGGGAGTGAGTGGAAGAGAGATAAAGGGTAGTGGGTTTAAGGGTTTAAGGGTTAACGGGAGAGGGCTAAGGGTAGAGCAGCGAGATATAGGAGTGAGAGAGATATAGGAGTGAGTGAGACCCAAGAGAGACAGACTTGAGAGGGAAAGAATTTATTCAGTTATATGGTGGGGGGGGGAAGATCTTCGAGAGGGAGAGAGAGAGAGAGAGAGAGAGAGAGAGAGAGAGAGAGAGAGAGAGAGAGAGAGAGAGAAGGGGTAGGAGGGAGAGACTTGAGAGAGAGAGAGGGGGAGGGAGAGGGTGTGAGATGGAGGAACCTAAGAGAGAGAGAGGGTGGGAGGGAGACACCTGAGAGAAGGAGAGGGAGTCAAAGTGGGAGAGAAGGGGTGGGAAGGAGAGACCTAAGAAATTAGGGTGGGAGGTAAGTGAGGCCTAACAGAGAGGGAGTCAAAGTAGGAGAGAGGGGGTGGGAATGAGGGACCTAAGAAAGTAGGGTGGGAGGTAAGTGAGGCCTAATAGAGAGGGATTGTGAGAGAGGGCATTGAAGTGACATTGATTAGTGTAGGTAGCATGGGAGGGAGTGAGACACAAGAGAGACAGAATTGAGAGGGAAAAAAATTTATTCAGTTATATGGTGGGGGGGGAAGACCTGAGAGAGGGAGTGGGAGAGAGAGGGAGTGGGACCCTTAAACCATGAACCCTATACCATTAACCCTTAAACCCTAATCCATCAACCCCCATACCCTCTTAATCCCTCAACCCTTAAACCCTAATCCCTCAACCCCTCTACAATCTTAATCCCTCAACCCTTAACCCTCAACCCTAAAACCCTAATCCCTCAACCCCTATACCCTCTTAATAACTTAACCCTCAACCCTCAACCCTTAAATGCTAATCCCTCAACCCCTATACCCTCTTAATCCCTCAACCATCAACCCTTAACCATTAAACCCTAATCCCTCAACCCCCATACCCTCTTAATCCCTCAACCCTCAACCCTTAACCCTTAACCCTCAACCCTTAAACCCTAAACCCTCAACCCCTATACCCTGTTGTTATGCCTTGCATAACCACCCCATCTTTTGCCTTGGTCAAAATGGGTCCCCCTTTGTGTTTTTTTGTACTTAGCTGTTTTTGAAACAAAGTTCGGAGTCTACTTTTGCCAATACTTTATTTTTCTTTGATTTCTCTATTGGAATCGAAACCGGAGTTGAATCGGGTTCTGAAAGTTCTTTTGAGGCTTGTTTTTGGTTCTATCCCGACGATCTTTTCTTTTCCTTTTTTTTTTCTCTTTGGTGGAAGTGGAGCCAGAGTGGGAATTCGGATGGTTGCTATCAAAATTTGTAAAATCAAATTCAATTCCGATCCCGCTTCTGCTACCTTTTTAATGTTTGTTTGTCTCATTTTTTTTTGTTTTGTTTTATTAGGTTGGTCTTTTACTTAACTTTTTGTTTTTTGTTTTTGTTTTGTTTTTAGTTGTTGGACGTGGAGTGGGAATGGGAATAAGGTTTGGAAATTTTATGAGTTTAAGATCCTGTTTCCATTCTAGTTCCACCCCCGCCAATTTTTGTCGTTGACTTTTTGACTGAAGTTGCACTACAGACCAGTGTTCGTTCTCTTACAGTTCCGACTCCGCCTTTACTGCATTTTAATGCATTAATGGTGGTTGCTGGTGTAGGTAGAAATTCACATATTTTTCTTTATTAAGGGTTAAAGCCGATCATTATTGTTATTATCACAAGACTGAGAGCGTGAAGAGCAATAGCAGAGTTCGTTTGAGCAAATTGATCGAGATAGAGAAGGGATATTGTGTGCGAATTGATTCAGAAAGTTGGCTTGGCTTTGTTTGCGTTTGAGGTAGGTCTTTTATCTTTATTGTTCATTGTTTATTTCCTTGTTGTGTTCATTGTGTTTTGCTTTGTATCTGCTTGCGTGTTCAATCATAGTGTTTTAAAGCAATTTTATGATCATTGTTGTGATTGAATGAGTAGGTTCTTGTTTTGGATTGTTTGTTTTGCTTTAAATCTTTGTTGTCTTGTTTTATCGTGTCGTTTCTTTCTATTTTAGGGCATCATCGCTTTCATGTCTTAATCGTGATTGTGTCGTGTCGTTTTTGATTTGCAGTAGATTAGATTAGATTAAAGGTTTTTTTTTTATGGCATGAGTTAGATTATGAATTTATAGTGAGGTAGATTAGAGATTTTACAGTGAGTTAGGGTAGATTAGATTTATTGTTTAATTTAGGGTTTGGTCATTTGGTAAAATGGCAGGGTTTTGAACCCATGCCCTAGTTTTATTAGGTTTGTTAGATTAGGGTTTCGTTGGTATCTGCAATTACTTTAAATAAGATTTGAATAAATTGTTCTAAAATACAATTGTTCCCCACAATCATATGAGGGTAGAGTTTTTAAGCTCCGTTGCCATTTTGTAGCGACCTAGGTTTAATCATGAAGTTATGTTGAAAATGAATAAATTTGATGATGTCATGATTAGCATAGGCAGAGGCGGGATTGGAATGGGTATGGACATAAGAGTTTTGTTTTACAAAAGTTATCAATTCCATTTCTATCTCGTTTCCGATTGTGAGTTCTAAAAGGTTTTCTTGAAGTATTTGATAATTGGCGGAGGCAGGATCGAAACTGATCTTGAACTTAAGAATTTTGTTTGCGAAGGTTATCGGTTCTGTTTTTATCCCGTGTCCGGCTTCACGTATAGTGGGAAAGTCTTTATTCAAAGTAATGATGATCAAATCGAAGACGGAGGTGGAATGGAAACAAAATATGATAAAAATGAAAATTCAAAGAAAAAACCAAATCCGATTTTTGTTCCGATCCTGGTTCTGATAACCTCCATGACTCCGACTCCGAGCCCGTTTGTTATTAGGTGAAGTTCCTATATCGGTTTTTGCTCCGAGTCCGCCAATTTTGTAAAAGCGATTGTTTTGAGCTCCTGTCTGGTTCCGACTCTGATGTATGTGTAACAGGTATGTTTTTAAAACATGTTTTATGATGATTTATTTGAAGGTCTAATTAGAGGTTTTCTTGCAGGATATTTGAGAGATGTCAGGAACGTCAGGAGAGGCTACTTGAAGGAATCAACTGGATGGAACATCAAAGACAACACTAAAAATCAAGAAGGTGAAACCAGAACAACTACCTTATACATTGAGGTATGATCACAGGAATCTGGTGGTGAAGGCGAGCAAGGTGGAATCAAACTGGTTAGATATCATAGATACTAATCTGGGCTAGTATAGCTTTGAAGAATTACATGAAGAGACCTTTGTAGAAAGGGAAAACCTGACAGGGAGAACTCAAAGGATTGTTGACTCTGGTCTTGCACATATCACTGTGTTTCCTTTATCAGTTCAGTGTCCGGAATTGATATTGCCAGTGGCCAGTACTTATAATCCAGCTACAAGATTATGCATGGATTCACATAATAATGTGATTATAGATCTTACTCCGCAAATGTTCCAAAGCATATTTAATGTTCCTGATCCCAAGAATTTGGTGCAGCTAACTGAGGCGGAGGCATTGGAGAAATACAACAAGCATAAAGATTCCAATAAGTCTCACTTAAATAAAAGATGGTTAAGCACCGAGAAGAAGTCTTTAAGCAAGCTGGCAGACCAGCCAAAGAGGGCCGATTTCAAGAAGGAGATATCTGATTTGATATTGATGTTGTCCAGAGTGTTTGGGAAGAGGGATGCCTTCCATTTCAAGGAATGGATGTTTCATTTTATTCAAGTAATCTTTCAAGGTGATTATCAATTTGATCGGTCAATGATTGTTTCTGATGCCATACATGATCAACTCACAAGGGTTAGACAGACCAAATCTTTCTTCATGACTTCATATGTGGTCTATGCTGCAGCAAGAATGGGGATTTTCCCAGGATTAAATAGAGTAGGTATAATGGGAGTCTTGGATGGACAAAGGAAGGTATGGGAACACTATGATCAATTATCTCTTCAGGTTGCTGAGACTCACTTCAGAAGAGTCAATGATGCATTTTTATATGTGGTTATCATCCAGTTGAGTGGAGATGCAGGATACAGGTTAAGCCAAGAAGCTATGGCATTCATTTCTGAATGGGGAAGTTGGTACGTCCAATACCCAAAATTTACATCTTTAGATTGTTTGGTTTTGAGGGTCATCCCCATTTGCTTCCAAGATGCTACAACAATAGAATAGTGCTTATGGAATTTGTATATCAAGCCATTGGAGTTAATGCTAGATTTGCGATGAAGCACAAGACAGGATGCCATAAGTTTCCTATGACACTAGGTGAATACAATTGTCAACACTTGAAGGCAGCAAAGGTGGTTTGTAATGAGTTGATTCAATTGAAATTGGGATTGTATACAGCTCGTAAGTATTTTGATCCAAAGAAGAAGATGTATGCTTTATTACCTTTAGTGTTTACTAGACATTTTAATTTCTTAGAGGATTTTTGGTGTGATAGGCAGGATGAATATGACTTAAGGAAGAAGAATTATGAGAGATTACTAGTCTCACTTATGGTAGAGTTGGGTATTAAAGAAAATATTCCTGACACTTTGGTGGATGATGGAATGGTATTAGATCCCTCATATGAAGCTTTGAATATTGGCACCAAAAACTTAGATCCAATAGACTGGAATGAGGAAGAAATGATTGATATTAAGAAACTAGGAAGGACATTCTTGGATAGAAGTGTGCAATGGTTGATGATGAGAACTCAAGCTCCTCAGGGACCAATCCTCAAGAAAGGTAAAGGGTATAAGAGGATTAAAAGAAAGGCACCTTCCAAGGAACCATTAGAATTCTTTCCTCTTGATGTTGAAGAAACAGAGTTGGAGGTAGTCGATGAAGGAGAAGAGACACTCGAGGGAGATGTTCCAATTGAATCTGTTGTTTCTACGCCCGCATTGGGTGAGTCATCTGCACAAGCCCCACTCACAAGAAAGAAAAGTAAAGAAGTTCAAGGAGTACTTTATGCTATGGCTGAAGTTACTAAAGGAAAGAAGTGGAGGAAGAATTGGTAGAAATTGAGATAGACTCGGATGAAACTCTATCAGAGAAGGACTTGCAAGAAAACGTACCTCTAGATCATACTGTTGAATAGATTCTTACACAGGAAGAACAATGGAAACAATTTGAAGATGCTACTAGAGAATCTGATGCAAGGGCTGCTGCAGAGAAACAAAAGGAAATGGAGGAAAAGTTACAAGCTGATGCTTTACTTCAACAGCAGCAATCAAAGGTAAAAGAAGTTGAAACAAGGACAATAGCTGATGAAATGGAGGAGAAAATGAGGCTATGAGAGCATGAGATCAAGGTCAAGGTAGAAAATGAAAAGCTGGAACTGATACAGAAGATTCATGATATCGAGGAGGAGAAAGAAAGAAACTGAAGGGAAAAGGAAGCCCTGGTTGCTAGACTGAAGCTTGCAGAGAAAGCTCGACAGAAAGAACAAGAAGCTGAAGCTCTAAGGAAAGAAAAAGAGGCTGAAGAGCAAGTAAAGAAACAACAAGCTAAGGAAGAAAGGGAAAAGGAAAAGAGACTCATAGCCTTGGAAATGGAAAGGATAGAAAAGGAAGAAACTGAAAGGATAAGAAAAGAAAAGGAGGCCGAAGAGCTAGTTAGGAAGCAAAAAGAAGAAGATGCTGAAGCTGCAAAACTTAAAGCATTAGAGCCAGAATGGTTGGAAAGAGAGGCCTTAGAGAAAGAAAAGTTAGAGCAAGATCAGATGGAAGAGGAGAGATTGAGAAAGGAAGAAAAAGATAAGAAAGTGCAGGAACAAAGAGATAGAGAAGAGGCTGAGAAGTTGGTGCAGATGCATGTGTTGCAGGAGCAACAAGAAAAAGCAAAGGTTGATTCTCAACCTGAGGTAAATGTTCAACTATCCTCTACAGTTGCCATTTCCTCTTCCATGATGATGACTGCTCCTAGTGCTCCTACATGGTTAAAATTAGATTTGCAGAAGAGAGCTAGAACACCTCCTCAACCTCTTAATTGGGAGGACATGATGAAGGAGATTGAACGGGAAAGGCCTAAGAAGAGGGCTAAAGTTTTGCATTCTACCAGACTCACAGATAAAGGGGAGATAGTTGCTGAATGTGCCATGCCTATGACTGAAAAGGAGGTAGGGGATATGCAGCTCATAGACTATCAATTGAGTACGGTTAACTTGGGAAGACCCACTAGAAATCAACAAAAGAATCTGATTGATGTTGTGGCTTCAATGACAAAATCAAGGATGATCAAGGACAAACAAAAGAAAGATGAGCTTAAGGCTCAATTGGATCAGTTACATTCATTCTTGAAGAGTGTCTCCTCTCCAAGGTCACAACAGGTTGCAGCAATTGAGACTCCTATTTTGCTAAGCAAAAAGGAGGTTGATGATTTGGTGTAGGTTAGAGCTAAGGCGGAGATGGTTGACAAATGGATAGACAAAGTGAACTGGGAGGTAGGTGAGGTTTTGGAAAAAGGGTTTGAAACTTACAAAGAAGCAGAAGAAGTAATAAAAGAGATGCATCAATACATTGAGGCATCCGAAAAACTAGAAGAAGAGTATAAGGAGTATATTGAAAAGTTAGAGAAGATAAATGCATTGCCTCTAACTACTCTTCTAGAAGAATCTATACTCGAAGGTGATAACAAATATTTTGTAGAAAAGACTTCTCACATACTTAAGTTTAGGACTGGCTTTTTGAGCAAGCATAAGGATGAGATTCAGGATGCAGTTAATAATTTAACTGAGCAGTTGGAAGAGTTGGAAGCGGTTATGGCCATAATTGTAGATGTGAATGTAATGACTAAAGATGGCATGCCGTTGAGTCAGGTTAGAGAGAAATGGAATGAAAGATTCCAAGGACTCATGCAGGAGAAAGATGATGGAGGAGATTAGTGATAGATCGGCTTGTAGAAGTCAAAGAAGAAATTAAAGCTGCAAGGAGAGAGTTGATCAAAGTAAAAAGTATGAAAGAGTTTGTTGTAGTTGAGTTGGATCGCATCAAGTTTGACGATAACTAGATTGATGGGCCAGATATGGATATGCTACAACAAGTCTTCACTAGTTATGATGAGTTCATAGCGGATCTAGCTTCACATGCATAAATCTTGCATGTTGCATGATGTTCTTCTTCCTTGCATGTTGCATGCATGCAGCACTGACAGTCTTGAGGGTGCATGACTTCTTTTTCTTCTATTTCTATCTTCTATTGTTAGATCAAACTGAATGCATAATGTAAGAACTCAAGATCAAAGTTGATCCGAGTTTACAAGAAAGTTGATTGTTCCTAAAAAGGTGGAAAGCCTAAGATAGAAGTGAAGTTTGAACTTCTTTTGTATATCTATAAATACTAGATGGGTATCACATTGTAAGGGTCGGCTAATTGAGAATTGGATTGGCTTACCTTGTGCTAGGAGATATAATTTTATAGAGCTTTTGCAGAGATACATTGTACTAGATCTTTTGATAGTTAATAGAATTGCAGGTTTACGAAATATGGAGTTTACATCGAATTGTGTTGTTTGATAAGGTTAATGAGTTATAATCCACTTGAATGCCAGTGATTGTGCTGAAGCATGATAGTTTCTTATGTGATGAAAGCCATTAGAAGAAACCAGGTTTAAAGATTATCTTGTTAAATTGTCATTGAATTAAAGTTATTGAAGTCTGTTGATCTATAGTTTTTGATGATGAATGAATGTGTCTTGTTTTGAAATCTTGGAAATAATTGTGATATGCGAATAGTGGAATTCAATTAAGCACCTAAGATGTATACGATGGTACAATTATACTATGGGTTGTTTCATGCTATGGTTTTTGTGATCGGTTGAGAAAACATTCATTGTTAGAAGTATATGTCTGGATATTAGATAAATTTAATTCATACTTGCTGATTTACCCCTTTGATCTATCTTTTTCTTTTATTTAAAACCCATTGATTTACAAGAACTATTTTGATAAAGAGAGTCATAGCTTGAATCCTTTGTTACCAGCACAGGCCCCTTGAATATTATAGTTGCATGAACCAGTTGAGTGACATCAAACAATTGAGAACCAACTACCAGGACCTTGGGAGTTAGGCTACTACATGTTGTCTTTTCTCTTTCAGGAGAAATAGAGTAGTGATATTATGTTTTAATGTTGTTTGTGTCATTTTAACCATCAACACCTTCCAACCCTCAACCCTTAACCCTTAAACCCTAATCCATCAACCCCTCTACAATATTAATCCCTCAACCCTTAACCCTTAACCCTCAACCCTTAAACCCTAATCCCTCAACCACTATACCCTCTCAATCCCTCAACCCTCAACCCTAACCCTTAAACCCTAATCCCTCAACCCCTATACCCTCTTAATCCCTCAACCCTCAACCCTTAACCCTAATCCCTCAACCCCTCTACAATATTAATCCCTCAACCCTTCAACCCTTAAACCCTAATCCCTCAACCCCAGTATTCTTCAACCTCAACCCGCATCCTCAACCTATAAGCCTCCTAATCCCTCAACCCTCAACCCTTAACCCTTAACCCTAAATCCCATCCATCAATTCCCCATACCCTGGTCCCTCAACCACAACCCTCCTTAAACCCTAATCCCTCAACCCCTATACCCTCTTAATCCCTCAACCCCTCAACCCTCAACCCTTAAACCCTAATCCCTCAACCCCTCTACAATCTTAATCCCTGAACCCTTAACCCTTAAACCCTAATCAGTCAACCCCTCTATAATCTTAATCCCTCAACCCTTAAACCCTAATTCCTCAACCCCTATACCCTGTCAACCCTCAACCCTTAACCCTTAAACCCTAATCCCTCAACCCCTATACCCTCTTAATCCATCAACCCCTCAACCCTTAACCCTTAAACCCTAATCCATCAACCCCCATACCCTCTTAATCCCTCAACCCTCAACCCTTAAACCCTAATCCCTCAACCCCTATACCCTCTTAATCCTACAACCCTCAATCCTCAACCCTCAACCCTTAAACCCTAATCCCTCAACCCCTATACCCTCTTAATCCCTCAACCCATAACCCTTAAACCCTGATCCAACCTCTAACCCCTTAAACCCTAATCCCTCAACCCCTATACCCTCTTAATCCCTCAACCCTCAACCCTTAACCCTTAAACCCTAATCCATCAACCCCCATACCCTCTTAATCCCTCAACCCTCAACCCTTACCCCTTAATCCCTAAACCCTCTACTTGAGAGAGAGAGAGAGGGAGAGGTGGTGGGAGGGACATACATGAGAGAGAGGGATAGGGAGAGGGAGAGAGAGAGAGGGAGTGAGAGAGGGAGGGAGTGGAAGAGAGATAGAGGGAGTCACTATGAGAGCGAGAGGGTGGAGGAGGGGGAGACTTGACAAAGAGAGAGAAAGATGGGGTAGGACGAAGATACTTGAGAGAGAGAAAGAGGGAGATAGGGTGGGAAGGAGAGACTTGAGAGAGAGGGAGAGAGAAAAAGTGGGAGCAAGATAGAGGGAGTGAGAGAGAGAGGGAGATAGACAAAGTGGGAGAGAGATAGAGGGAGTGAGAGAGAGGGAGAGAGACAAAGTGGGAAAGAGATAGAGTGAGTGAGAGAGAGAGGGAGTGGGAGAGAGAGAGAGGGAGAGAAATAGATATGGAGAGATAGAGTGAGAGAGAGGGAGGGAGAGGGGGTGGGAGGGAGAAACCTAAGAGAGAGGGAGAGGGAGAGAGGGTGGGAGGGAGACACCTGAGAGAGAAGGAGAGGGAGACAAAGTAGGAGAGAGGGGGTGGGAAGGAGATACCTAAGAGAGTAGGAGAGAGAGGGAGTGAGAGATAGAGGTATGGGAGAGATACAAGGAGTGAGAGAGAGAGACTTGAGAGATGGCGAGGGGGTGGGAGGGAGAGGGAATTGAGAGAGATGGAGGGGGTGGGGGGAGATACATGAGATAGAGGGAGAGAGAGAGAGTATGGGAGGGGGTGAGAGGGAGATATTGGAGAGAGAGGGAGAGAGAGAGAGAGGATGTGGGAGAGAGATAGAGGGAGTGAGTGAGAGAGACAAAGAGAGGCTTGAAAGAGGGAGAGGGGATAGAAGGGAGAGACTTGAGAGACAAAGAGGGAGGGAGAGTGGGTGGGAGGGAGAGACTTGAGAGAGAGAGAGGGAGAGAGAGTGGGAGAGAGATAGAGGGCATGAGAGAGAGAGGGACTTGAGAGAGAGAGGGAGAGGTGGTGGGAGGGAGATACTTGAGAGAGATGGAGAGGTAGATAGAGATAGATAGAGGGAGTGAGATAGGGAGGGAGTGGAAGAGAGATAGAGGGAGTGACTATGAGAGGGAGAGGGGTAGGAGGGGGAGACTCAAGACAAAGAGAGAGAGGGAGAGGGGGTAGGACGAAGATACTTGAGAGAGAGAGAGGAGAGGGGGTGGGAGGGAGAGACCCGAGAGAGAGGGAGAAGGGTAGATGAAGATAGAGAGAGAGAGAGAGAGAGAGAGAGAGAGAGAGAGAGGAGGGTGGAGGGAGAGACCTGAGAGAGAGGGAGAGGGGTAGGATGAAGATAATTGAGAGAGAGAGAGAGAGAGAGAGAGAGAGAGAGAGAGAGAGAGAGGGAGAGTGGGAGGGAGAGACCTGAGAGAGAGGGAGAGAGATAGAGTGGGAGAGAGGGAGTGTGTGTGTGTGAGAGAGAGAGAGAGAGGGGGGATGAAGATACCCGAGAAAGAGTGAGAGATAGAGGGAGAGAGATAGAGTGAGTGAGATAGAGGGAGTGAGTGAGTGATAGACCTAAGAGAGGGAGAGGGGGTAGGAGGGAGAGACTTGAGAGAGAGAGACAAAGAGAGAAAGATAACAACTTAAGAGAGGGAGATGGAGTGAGAGATAAAAAGACCAAAGAGGGAGAGTGAGAAAGGGGGTTGGAGTGAGATAGATTTATTTAGGTACCTATGTGGGAGGGAAAGAGACCTGAGAGAGGGGATTGAACTGAGAGAGTAGTCTAGGTCACATGGGAGGGAGTAAGACCTGAGAGATAGAGACTTCATAGGGATAAAGAGTTATCCAGTAATAGTGACAAGTTAGAGAAGGTATGAAAGGTAAAACCTCAACTATCCATCTACAATCATAAACTATACACTCTAAGCATTATCAAAGTTGTTCACCAAAGAGGGGAAATTCTAATTCTGTGCAAAGTAGGCCATTTGGCGCTCGCCGAATGGCCTGCTTTGGACGTGTTAATTAACATGATTTTCCAAATTTTCTCATATTTTCATTTGTGCTCCCCATCTCATTTGCACGTGTTTCAATGCAAGTTTATTAAAAAACCGTGATAACGTTAACCTCTCTCTTAGCTATTTAAATATATAATTCTTTTTTCATTTTGATTTAGTTAAGGTTTTGATCCATGGCTTCTATTGTAAATGCCTTCGTTTTTGGTCAAAAACCAACATGTGCTAGGTTTAGGATAGATTTTTACACGTTCATCGAAACGTGAAACAAATTACATTTTTTGAAACTAGACTCCATTCTATACATGATGAAAAAAAAATCAATTTTTGATTAGTTTGCAAAAAATTTAGGGGGGAGCACACTCAAATTTTAGTTTTTCAGGATGTGTCCACTTTGAAAATTCATAAAATATTATATAAAAATTATAAAAATTATCCAAAAGAAGGAGGATAAACTACATGGTGTTAACTAATTTCTCACCATTGGGATTTTCGAAATTCTAAAAAAAAGTTAATCAAAAAGGGGGGAGCCCTCAGGCACTATGCTATTTTTTTTGATAAAAACAAGACCTATTTTGCCCCCCCCCCTTTTTGAGACTGTTAATTTTCATTAATTTCAAAAAAAAATAGTAGCTTAGAAACTAGACTCGGAGCACTTCAACTTTTGTTCTTACCACATCTTGAAATTTTGAGCGTAACTATCTTCATTTTCTCATGCAAATCAGATTTTGCTGATTTCAGAAAAAAAGTGGCATCTTAAGAGCCAAAATTGTGTCACAGATTGGTGCACTTACCCATCTATTGAACCATCAATTTAGAATTCAAATATGGACAGGCATCGATAAAAGATATTTGTATTAACCAAATAGCCATGTAGGCATACATTAATATATGTCGGTATAAGTATGAAATATATGTACAAAATAGCCATATAGGCATACAATGTCAAATATGTCCAATAAAAATATGTACAAAACTGCCATGTAGGCATACAACAAAGGGCTCTGGAATCAAAATTCATTGCTCTCCATGCCCTGGAAATAATTTCTTTCCCTTTCCTTTTCGATTGGATGGCGATAGGTCTATCACTCATTTTTGTTGCGCTCGAGGAGTGCTCCTGCTACTCCTCCTAGTGTTTAGTTCATGGTGAAGTTTTAACTGTTACAATAAGAAGTAAAGACATGAATATATAGAAATTACATTATAAAAAATGATATATTTGACAAAATAATCACTTACTGCCATCTCATGATCTCTCTCCATGGGGGAAATATTCTCACACCCATGCTCAGGCGTGCTCAAGCCCTGTATAAACCATACAAATAGAAATTAAACTACGTGAATAAAAAAATGGTCTGATTTTTCACTAACTAACATCTATAACAACAAATGTAAATTGAAATTTACTAATTTTCCTCATACCTCTCCTATCAGAGCCATTGAGGATTGTATAGCAGATGACACACCAATATCCATTGCCCTCATCACATTCGTAGGTGTTTCGGCTTGCATCATTTAAAAATAAAACAATAAATTATTCAACATAATCAACGATGTGCGCATAAACTACACAAATCTATTAAGTACTTGATTCATTAGTTAAACTCTTTATTCTATTACCTCCATGTAGGTTTGAGTAAATCCACCGCCACTGGGAAGTGTTCCATCAAAGCCTCCAATAGTAGTCTGTTCAACATCCAAAATCACATATTAAATTACCATTTGTAAAACAATGCTATTAACATGCAATAAATTTATAATTGTTTACTAGTTACATACCCCAGTGATAGGTGTATTGCAGATATAAGTTGGTGGGGGGCCAGTGTATCCAGTCTCAACACTGTGACCCTGCAATTTTATTAAAATCATAAAACATTTTTAGTTAATCTTGCATTTTAAAATTGAAATTTAATAAATTCAATTCAATGAGCATGCACTGAATTTTACTTGATTATCAATGCCATATGCCTCATGCAAAATGTCAGCTGCCCTCTCCATCTCCATAGCTGTAGATGGACCCTACGTACCAATCTCCTGAGTGTCGATGGGGTCATATGAACAAGTAGCCCCGCAATATTGACACACATGTGTTCGACGGTCACCACTCGAAGACTCCCCTAGATGACATTGTAGAATAGGTCTAGTATGATGGACGACACTCTGGATCGAAGTGTTGATCGCCTGCAATGTCTCTATGTCAACACTTTCCTTCATGACGGAAGGCATAACAACATGCTCATGAGGTGGCCTAGTGAGAGCTCGTCTACCTTGCCGTGTAGGATCCGACTGTGCACCAGGTCTATCCTGAGTTAACCCCCCACCTCTCCCCTAGAAATCCCTCATATCAAAATAATTTAGGATTTTGTTCAATATGAACTCACTGTATATTTTCCTAAGGAAATATTGCAGGACCTCGCAATTGTTGCACGGTGGGTAATCAAAGACCATGTACCACCTATCGTAAAACTGGTCCCTAATCTGTTGGTGGTGGCACCAATGGATAAGAAACCTCTTTGCATTGAGGGTAAGATTTTGATTTGTGCGTGGGTAGGTGAACAATTAGCATAAATCACCTTTTGTAATTTTTAAATCCTTTACATCTTTGTATGATAGTTTATTTGCATAATAATCCCTAGTCGCCTGCCTCCTATCTTGCCATCTAGTTATTTGTTTGCTAATTGAATTTAGAGTTTTTACCATATCTTTCAATGAATTTGCTAGGGTCATTCTTTCTGTAGTTGAACCATTTGGATCACTTAACCTACTGATCAAATCCTCAATTTGTCTTTTGTTGTTCTCAATTTCACTCATTAAATTTTGTTGAGTGCCAGGAGGGGGTTGAGTAATTGGTGGAGGAGGTTGTTGTTGTGGTTGATTTTGATCTTGAGGATTTGGTTGGTCTTCTTGTTGAGGATCTTGAGGGTTTACAGGTTGATTTTCATCTCCTAAAAATTAAAACAAATATATATCAAATTCAACCTAAAATAACTAATTCAAAACAAAAAACCACAAAATCCTTACCTCTCACATCTCCTCGTCATCGTGGCGCCATCGTTGCGAAGAAATATAAATTTTTGGTGAAACAATTTTTTGAATTGCTCCTCCTAGAACGTGAGCACATAAGTATGGGGGTTCACGGCTGCAAGAAAAAAATAGTCGAAATAACAATGACAGGTTTTCACTTTTTTTTTTTGCTTTTAACAAGCAATAATGTGCTCACGTTATTGGTTTGTTGTTGCCAAGCCTTAGGCTCGGCACACCGAACCAATAACACACATGCATTATAACGCGCTCGCATTATTACTTTTCAAAAGTTTTTTGAAAGGTGTCCACGAAATTGCTACCCATTTCCATGCACCTGCCCACTCATGAGTAGATTATTGATGTTAGATTCGTCAGTTTTGTGACATTGTATTGGTGAAGGGAACAAAATTGCATCACTCACTTGCGAGTGCCCTGTGATTTTGTGATTCTATCTTCATGGTGTGTTTGATTATGATTTATATGCATGTTCAACATATGCTTTGATCACAAGTTTGCAGGTACAGGACATCGACTCCACCTGGTTTCACAGGTTTGAGCATGTCCATTGCCCAACGGTATTGTTGATTGGGAGATAGTAGCTAGGTTTCCTGTGTCAAGCCACCACCCTAGTCATAGTGTGTTGTTGGTCTTGTTGGTTATGTTTTGTTATAATGTTGTTCAATTTTTCCTTAATATTATTTATGTTGCAAAGTATGTTAAAGGGAAATAAGAGCTTTAAATATTTTAGTTGATTATTTAATTAATCTTGTTTATTATGTTAGAAGATTGTAATTTAATTTAATTCATTTGGTAAAATAATTTGATCTTAGGATGAAATTTATTTTATTAATTAATTAAATTAGTTAAATTAAATATAAATTTGAAATGCTATGTATTTTTGAAATTATTAAAATGCTTTCATTTCTAGAAATATCTTGTGGGATTGGTGTTAATTGATTTAGAAGATATTTGTTTCTCAACATGTGTTTGGAAAAATTAATGACGGTTGTTCGAAAAAAATGTTTTCACGTAGAGAATAATGGTTGTCACCATGAGAGGTAAGAAGTTACTTCACGGAAGAGAGGAGAGGATATTTTGTGGGCAGAGGTTGTTTAAAAATTAAGTTTTGTTGTTGTATTCTGGTTGTTGAAATTTGGGGAAAAGATAGTCTCAGGAAAATTCTTTGGTTGGGGAATTATTTTGTTTTCTAGAAGAAGCTTTTTATTCTGGAAGAAGATTTATTTGTCTAGAGGAAGCTTTGATTGTGGAAGAAGCTCTACATCAATCCACATCCCCTCAAGCATTTGGAATTCAGGTTCCTTTGTTATTTAATTTAATTTCATTTTGAAAAGTTTCTTAGATTAATTTTCTATCTGGAAAAATATTGCCTGTAAATACTAAGAAGCTTTTGAGTTTTTTGTAAAATTGTAAAATGTCGTGTCTAAAAATTTCCATGAAATATTTTGTAGAAATTATTGCAAGTTTTAGTTGGGATTGTTGTAAACAATGAAGAACCCAGAAGAAAAGCATTAGGGATCTGGAAAAATCTTTGTTGGGAAGAAATTAAAATTCTCTATAGAAATTCTTGGTAGAAAACCTCCCTGGAATTTTCTTGTAATATTGTCTATAGAAATTCATTGTTCTCCTTCTTTTTTCGATTTTTTATTCAGAAGGAAATCTGAAAACCTCTGTGTTGAAGTTGTAAAATTCTTCTGTTGAAATTGTGAATACTTTCTGTAGAATACCTTGTGAAAATATATTGCCCGATTGAAGTTACTGTTTTAATAAATTTATATATATATGTATATATATATATATATATATATATATATATATATATGTTTGTATATACATATACACATATATAAATATATATATATTATATATACTTATTGTTTTTGAAGTTCATGTGTCATACTATTGCAAAAACTTGAAGTTTCGTTCGTATGACGATTTTTTTTTTTTATCGCTAGTTTTTTTTCCCCTTGAAAGTTTGTACTTTAGTTATTATCTTTTGGAGGGGGCACTACCCCCACAGCCGATTCCCCATATGGGGGAGCCGGCGCTGTGGTCCCTGCCTCCATAGACTGGCCACCCCATATGGGGGAGCCGACTGCAATGGTAGCCCGACAACCATATGAAGACTATGGCTATTCGCCTCTAGTGAGTTTGCTAAAACTTGTGCTATCTTTATTTATTTTGGCTTCCTTTTAATATATATTTTATTTGGGATTTAATATATATATATGGATTTAGTTTCATTCGGTTGGAATAAATATATATAATATATATATATTTAAATATATATATATATATGTTTAGAATGTGTATAGCAATGGTTATTGGTTTAAATTTTACCTTGGGTGTTGGTTTTGATCTTTATGTTTTCAGTAGGAGAGTGGCTTTCATTAGGGGCCAGAGCCCTCAAGAGGTAAACTAGGTAACCTATCAAAATTAGTTAATCAAGTGAAAACAATAATTCTAAAGTAATTAGGGGATTGGGTAGAAATTAATATTAATTCAGATAAGATAGCCTCAGTCATGGACTCAAGTGCTCGTTTGAGCTTGGGATGAGTGGGAAGGCCTAGAATGGAGAAGTTCATCTGCCTTGTCCCTTCGAAAGGTAAGTTGATCCCACATGAGTGAGAATGGGGGCTGAGGATTGATTGAGGTTGCCAAGGTTTAACTAGTTAGGGGGTTGGTAACCTATGAAGATCCACATTGGGTAACCCATGTTGAGCTGGTGTGATGACACTCTTCCTATGACAACGTTTTTTGTATATGGTTCAGTTGACATACTCGATTATTATAACTCTGGAAGCAATGTAACCAATGTTTTAGTGTTGTACTTGTGTTTGGTTAGTTCAGCCTTGTGATAGCCTATGTCTAGAGGTAGTTAGTCTTGTCCAGGATGCCTTGTTACTATCTCCTAGCACGGGGGGTGGGCCTCTGGGTACCACTTGGTTGGGTGGAATGTGCACCTTACTCCGTTGGGTTCCCTTCATATGTTCGTGATGGTGAGATCTTCTAGTTGGAGAGCTCGCGTGTACCAATTGATTTGTTCCATTCATTTGATGTATTGTATCAGTTGGAATTTGTATTTATATTACTCCTCAATTGTATTCGAGGAGGACTCTTGTAATTTGTAACACTTTGTATGATCTTCCTCATTCTGGGAATGAGTATTGTGAACACTGTTTGAAATTAATGTAATCTATGGAGCTTTATGTACTTCTATCTTATGTGATTTTTAATGCTTTGAATGTATGTTCTTTAAATTCATGAGTAATTAATTATATGTTGTGAATGAGTTAATGTTTATGTTATGGGATTCAGTTGTAAGCTTAGACTTGTGCCTTAGAGGATGTTTGTGATAGTGTAGTGTACCTTTCATGTTATTATTGCTCTTTAAAAGAAAAAAAATTATACGCTTTCATAGTTATTGCAACTTCCTTTAGGGTTACGTGGTGGGGCATTACATATTATGTTGGTCAAACCAATAGGCGACAAAAAATAGCTACACAATATTTTGGTGAAATTGAATTAAAATAGCTTCGGTTTATTCATAGTTGAAAAGGTCAAAAAGAATTGAAAATAGTACACATACCTTTACATATGATATAGTTGAGGTGGCCTTAAAATATAAAAATCATTTTTATGTTACATAGCCAAAATGGTTATAAAATTACTCACAGTCATTGACTTATGACATGACCAAAATGGCTATAAAATGCCATACAATAATTTTACATATGACACAGTTGAAAAGGATATAAAATTACTCATAAAAATTAATTATGATAGCTAGAACATGGCTCAATATTAAATACAATCATTTATATATGACTTAACCAAAATTTCTTAAGATAAAACATAGTCATTTATATATGACATAGCCAAAATGGCTTAACATAAAACACAGTCATTTATATATGACTTAGCTAAAATCTTAAGATAAAACATAGTCATTTATATATGACTTAGCTGAAATGGCCTAACATAAAACATAGCCATATTAATGTCATTGTTGTGACAAAGACGAAAGGCTTAAACTTGCAAACCTCAGGGTCCCTTAAAAGAGACCAAACAATGGTTTAATCTTGAGTGGTGGTATCTTATTGGTGAAATTCATGTATTCATTATTAATGGCACATTTGAAGGGTTTTTAACCTAACCAACAATCATTTACAATAAAAATGTTGAAATACTAGTATTCATTCAACAACATGGTCACTCAAGGTGACATGGTTGAATGGTTCTTAACACAATTTGTTTAGTCTTCTACTAGTCAAAAGGATTCTCTACCAATTAAACATAGGCAATGACAAGTTGAGGGTTTATAAGCTGACTTAACTAAGTCTCGACTTGGAAATTAAACCAAAAGGCTAAAGAATAATCATAATAAGCTCAAGCAGAAAGAGCATATCAATTGGGTTAGACCCTAGCTTGATATAGCTCCTAACTAAATTTATAATTCATGAATCTTTACAAAGAAATGTTAAGTTTCCTCCTTTAGTTGATTAAAACATTTTTTCAACAAATTCTCCTTCAAACTTATCATATTGTGCACTAAGGCCCTATTACTTACCAAAGTCTTGAACTTGTTATGTGTCTTTTTTGAGAACTCTTCACCAACAATTCTTCCTCTATCCCCCCTCTTTTCCTTCTCTCTCTTTACTTTTATTTTTCCATAAGCCAGTCCCTATTATCTCTCCTCTTTTCTTTGCATCTACACTGAGACTCTCTCATACTACCCTTCTCACGGAATCCATGAAGACCCTATTTAATTCACTTAGTGTGAAGTTAGATTTTAACACTGTCACTACATATCCACTATGTGGAAATATATGTTTGATAAATAAAATCATAAATTTCAATATACTTCATTTATCGCCACCTTCAATGAAATCATCAGAAGTATAATTCATCACTCATGTGTGTGTGTGTGGGATTCTATACATATACACACAAAGAGAGATATATGTATATATGTATATGCATCTATAATATTAACACTAATCAATTAAAATAACTAGTACATATAAATATATACATGTATGTATGTTTTTATATATGTACATATAGCACACACATATATATACATATATTTATTAGAATTATTTTAATTTTAATTAAGATAATCAAATTCTCAAATCAAAGTATATAAGTATTTGCGTGTTTATATACTCATATCAATATACATAGATCAAACAAGAGAAGTTACTTTCCTTATAAAAAAAGAATATAATGAAGCCTTGAACAACAACCACACTTACCCTTTAAAAAAAAGAATTTTGACCAAATTTACACATAATGCAATGATTATGGATAAGTAGTTTACACAAAAAATTACAATTTAATGTAACTCACAAGACAAAACAACCAAGCACACATCAATCACACAGTTCAAAGAAAACATCCATATTCATTGATATTATTAACTAATTAGTGTGTGTGTTCTCAGTCTCATTATGGCCTTGGATTTTCTTTCGAATCTTCTTCCCTCTCTCTAATGATGCTCTCCCTCATAATCCTAGAGGGGAAAACTATCTCCTACATCCACCTCATCAAACCAATGAGGTAGTTAGTCTGACAAAATATATATGTATCATCTAAATATATCACTAGAACGTAATGTATAACATTCATTTTCATCTCAATATAATTCAATCTCATATGAACATCAACTAAGAAAACATCAAACTGATATAAGACCGATTCATCATCATATTATAATTGTTCATAATTCAAGTTTTTAGCGTCATAATAAAATGAAAAATAAAATATAGCATAGTCTGAAAGGCTAAACAATTGGATGTGATATATCCTCCCCCTTAATCTCTTCATCCCCAATGATTTAGTTCAACTTTAAACAAACAAAAACAAAGTTTTTCTTTCTATGAAATCGCTTAGTTAAATAAATGTGGAAATTTTTGATAAAAATATTCATCGTACTCCCAGGTGGCACACTCCTCATAATATTGGTCCCACTAGACCTTACACTAAGTAATCTATTTGCTACACAAGTAGAGCCTATGAACCTCAAGTGCTCTAATGGGCTCAATCATGACCACTCCTAGATCCGAAACCTAAAGATCATTCTAATCAAGAACATGATTAAAGGAAAAAACATACCTTTTCAAATAAGACACATGAAAGGCATCATACACAAGAAAGAGTTTTAGGTAGATCTATTATGTAAGAAATCAGGTTAATAACTTCTAATAATTCAAAAGGACCAACATGTCTTAGTGCTAATTTAGCAGACACCAAATTTTATCGACCTCTTATAGGGTTTTACTCTTAAGAGTAATTTATCTCTCATTGAGAATAGTCATGGTGTACTCTTGGCATCAACATATATTTTATGCCTATTATTTACTTGTGTTAATCTCTTTTTGATTAGCTTAATTTTCTCTTCCATTTTGGATAGCATTTATGGCCAAAAGGTAATCATATCTTCTAGTCTTCCCAACTAATGGGAGTTCAAAATTTTATGCCATATTATGCTTTGAAAGGAGACATTTTAATTACAGAATGATATGATTTATTAGAAGAAAAATCAACTAGTGGTAGGTACTCCTCCCACTTATATTGTTGTTAATCCATATAGTACATCATCAAAAAATCCTCCAATACTTGATTGAATCTTTCTATTTAACCATCCATCTTCAAATGATAAGCTAAAATTATGTTTAGTTGAGTTCCTAGCATTGAAAACAAGGGTTTCCAGAAGCTTAAAGTCATTCGCTCATCTCTATCTAAGATAATTTTCTCAAGAACTTTGTGTAGTCTAAAATTTTCTTGCACAAATTTTCTTGCTATGATAGGTGCTTCATTTGTAATATTTTTTGGTATAAAGTGTACCACCTTAGTTAGTTTTTCTACTATCACTAGAATTGTGTCATACATATTTCTTGACATGGGTAAGCCTTGTACAAAATCCATGCTAATCACTTTCCATTTAAATTTAGGAATTTCATGGGGGTGTAAAATTTGTCGGATGTTGATTAGCCTTGAATCGCTAACATTCCAAACATCCTGCTACAAACCTTATTGCATATTATTTCATCCCCTTTCCAAAAATAAATCAATTTCACATACACCAATAATTTAGCCACTCCCAAGTAGCCAGAATATGGAGCACAATGTGCTTCTCACAAAATTTCTCATATCATTCTAATTTGGAACATACATTCTTCCATTAAATCTCAAAATTCCATCAAACTCAAAATGATACCCATTATATTTTTTATCTTGGGGATTTTTTGACAAGGATTCCCTAACTTTCTCATATTAATTATCTCTTGCAAAATTTCTTAAAACCTACTCTCAAAAATTGGAGTTGATTGAACCAATTGTTACAATGTGTCTCCTACCACTTAGCGCATCGAAAACTCAATTTTCATCCCCCTTTATATAATTTATTTCAAAATTATAATCAGATAGTAGTTCCAACCATTGTCTTTGCCAAGCATTTAGATTTGGTTTGGTGAAAATATACTTGAGACCCTGATTATCATATTTGAGTTCGAAATTCTCTCATAACAAGTGATGTTTCCAAACTTGGAGTGCATGCATAATTGTTCCTAAATTCAGATCATTTGAAGCATGGTTCATCATAAGGTCACAACTTCCTAGACTCATATGCCACTACCTAACCTTCTTTCATAACTATGCCACCCAAAACTTCACCTGAGGAATCTATGATGACTATAAAATAACCTTTTGGGTTTGGTACTCTAAGGATAGGTGCAATAGTCAATTTATCCTTAAGGGTACAAAATGCCTCTTTACACTTCTTTGAACATTCAAAATATTTCCCTTTCCTTTGGAGAGATGTGATAGGGTTGGTAATATTCAAAAAGTTCAATATGAACTATCTATAGTACCCAACCAAACCCATAAATCTATGCACTTCATGCACATTATTAGGTACAAGTCATTCTAAGATAGCCTTTATCTTTGAAGTGTCTATTGCAATTCCTTTTGCATAAATAATGTGACCCAAATATTGCGCCTCTTTATGAAAGAAGATACATTTCAATAGCTTACAATACAACTTATGTTCCCTTAATTTTTGTAAGGTAATTATTAAATGGTACCTATGCTCTTCTTCATTCTTGAAATATATCATTATATCATCTAAGAACACTAGCACAAACTTGCCTAGATAGTATCTAAAGACATTGTTCATCAAATTCATAAATTTTGCAAGGGTATTGGTTAATCTGAACGGTAAAACTATAAAATCATAATGTACATACCTTGTTCTAAAGGATATTTTATGAATGTATTCATCATTTATCTTCAATTGATGATACCTTGATCTCAAATCAATCTTTGAAAAAGATAGTTGTGACACACATTTGATCAAAAAGATCATTGATGTGAGGTAAGGGTTATTTATTCTTTATTGTTGCTTTGTTAATCATACAATAATCTATGCACAAGTGCAATGTTTCATCCTTTTTCTTGACAAAAATCATTAGCACTCCCCAAGGTGATACACTAGGTCTAATGAATCCTTTGTCTAACAACTCTTTCAATTGGGCTTTTAGTTCCATCAACTCCATCGTAGTCATACAGTAGGGTTATTTGGACATCTGTTTTGAGCCAGGTATTATATCAATTTGTTATATGGGAAAAGAGATCCTAGACTAATTAATACATTAACCTGGATCAATCCTCCCATACAACATTTAGAACATGATTCACCAAAGAATCAAGGATTGGATAGCGTCCTCAAGGAAGAGCCAAGTTGTGTGGTGGGACTTTTTTCCTTTATTACAAATATTAAATATTGATCTTGTTGATTAAATTAGGTAATAGATAACCCTAATTGACTAACTAATAACAATATATAGAATATTATTATTATTTACAAAAAATAATGATGAAGTGGGAAAGAGAAGATATGATAGAACCTATCACCGAAAGTAGAGGTAAAAATGACAGGAGGCCAATGTGGGGAGCTAGTGTCTTTAGGGTTTTTATGGTATGAATTTTGGTATGATAATCTATTAAAATTTAATTTTTCCTCTTGTAACTTCTCTCTATCGAAAATGCTTAATTTTTGATCTACACCCACAAAAGAGGAAAAATGGTTGTGTTGTATAGGTGCTTACCTAAGTCAAACCCTGTGTTGGTGTTCCCACCTTTGTGATAGCAATGATGATGATAAAGAGTGTGTGATCTTGGGAGAGCAGAGGAAAAAAATGATAAACACTATTATAAATTAATAGAATGAAATAAAATTACCATATGTGTGAAAACCTTGTTTAAGTCATGTCATATCACAAGTCACCGCAAGGAGTTGATGAAGAAAAAGAAATTTTACTTGAATAATTGCAAGGATTAGTGTGCATAACAAAGTAGTCTTCACAAATAGAGAGATTTAAAAACCATGTAGAGGATAATTGAGAGTTTTATTCCTAGATAGATCCTTATTGTTAATGTGTGTCAAATGAGGGAAAGAGGGTTGTTTATATATGCTCCATCAAAGACCTTTTTGAGCTAGATTGACAAGGCACAATGCTCAGGGAAATAAAGGTTGACATTCAGATTTAAAAACTTTATAAAATCCAAATTCAAGACACTAGCACATTGCACCCATGTCCTAGCATTTATCACTCCCAAAATACCAATTGTCAGGGAATTTAACATAATTGCTTAATTTGGTCCCAAATTGGCCACCTTATGAACAAAATTAACCAAACACGCAAAATAGACTGCCAAACCTAATGTGAAATTGTTAGTGGAAACAATTTATGACACTACACAATTATAAAATCTAAGGCTCTTTTGGGAGGTAGCCTAAGTAATTATTTAGGGAAATCATCCTTGTTACACCCTGTCTTATTGTTACTCAGTTACTTTTACCTTCACGAGTAAATAGGATGATGAATGTAAATCATGATTTTTGATATGCTTGATAAATGAATGAAATATTGAAATAGGTATTAAGATGTTATTTTTTTGAAGGAGTAAGTATGTTATATTGATGAAATGCAAAGAAAGAATATGTATTGTAATGTGAATATTATAAATGCTTTGTCAATGATCTATGATGTACTTGTGGATTTCATGTGAACATCTAACTACCTATACAATGTATTAAGTTGGATGTAGGTACATGTTCATGCCTACGGAAGGGAGGGGAAGTATCACTCAAGAGAAGGATTTGGTCTGGTGACCCTTAATAAGCCAATACTAAGCTATCACACACACTCACATTCCAATTTTGTCTACTTGAGTTGGGTAGTCCATGAATCGCGTAAGTGTCTTTGGTCACAGTATTGACTTATTGAAATAATTGGGTAATCAGCCTTGATTGATATAGGTTGTTTTCTTGAATTGAATGACTTTGGTTGTATCCTTTGGTTTCTTGATTGACCATGATTTGTTTAAGTCTCTTGCCTTATGTGAGTTCTTCCTTATGTGTTTATAATTAATCAATGAGTTATAAATATATATGCACTTTGAGTATATATATCAACCGATATAGTTACTTATATATATGATTTTAATTATCAAGGCAATGATATATATATATATGATATACGCATATATAAATATATATTAATGTGTGTGTATGCATTGATGAAAATAGAGGCATCCATACGAGCATATTAATATGTATATATATCTGCACGTATATGTATATAAATACATATGCTTTATCAATCTGTGAATTGCGGTAATATGGTATATGTGTTCGTATATCGAATTATGCATTTTATAAAAAATGTGAATATAAAAAAATATATATAAATAGATATATATAATGTTAATATATTACCAAAACAATGGCATGGGCTTAATGAGTCATTCCTTACATAGTTTAACATGTTATAAAATGAGTTTGGATAGCGCATAAAGTGTTGAAGTTATTGCAGCTTCGGGCTCATTCTTTTAGCCTAATCGAAGACATAAAATTGCATATAGCCTATCGGCTATTTATTTTGTTGATATAATTAAAATGAAGAGGCGCTTCACTATTTATTATTTATTATGGCTGAATTTCTTAATGTGGCCGACTCATTTAATTATTATTATTCCTTAAGGAGGCCGACCTACATGAAGAGACACTTTGCTTTGTATAAATACAAGGTGATGATCTTTCATTTGATCATCAAGTTCATTCACCATATTCTCACTCCTTGGAGAAGTTCGTACTTGTGCAATAGGTCATGATCTTGAGCAGCAGATCATTATCTTGAGCAGCAAATCATGATATTGAGCAGCAGATCATTATCTTGAGAAGAAGATCATGATCTTGAGAAGCAGATCATGATCTTGAGCAACAGATAGTGATATTGAGCAGCAGATCATTCTGTAACAGCAAATCATCATTCTATAGCAGTAGATCGATCTCAAGGAGAAACATATTATGTATCTTCACATCTAGGAGAGGTGCTATTATTCATTGTATCAAATTCGGCCTTGTGTTGGGCCTGAGTTGTAAGTAGATTTCTACTCTTACTCCTAGAATATATAAGCGATATATTTGTTGGGTTTTTTCCCATCGAGCTGGAGGTTTTCTCTAGGGTATCTTGTGGTGTTCATTGTCTAATGTGTTGCATTTTCTGATTGCTTTCTTTTTTGATCCTAAAAACTAACATAAAGGAGGATCTTTATACAAATTGAATTTAGGTGCATGATAACCCATAGAGGCCGCACATAGGCTTAAGATCACACAAGGTTTAAGGAATTAAAGTGTTGTTTAAAGTATGCATAGGCTTTGCATAAGTGATATCATGGCAAGTGGAAAAAATAAGAGACTCAATATCAATAGTATTGAAAGCTATTTGTAATGCATTTAAAAGATTTGACTTAGTCATAAATCTACAAACACCAAAAACACATAAGAGGTTTATGTGGTGCCAAATTATGAATATCTGCATTTGATTAGAAGTCTATTTTGTGAGCTCTACCCAACAATGGAAACCAAAGTAAATGGGAGAATAAGTCAAGTAGAATCTAGCATGAATAGAGTCAACTTGTTTGATAATTTACCTTGCATATCTGAATTGCATTCTCGTTCTCTTTGAATGAAGCAACCTGTTGTTCTATTTTGTTGAGTATTAAGTTTGAATTCTGCCACATTTTTTTTACCAAGCTGAGTCGAATCATATAATCTGAGAAGTGTCTAATCATTTACCTTGTTTCTATCCTATAGTTTCTGATTTTTGTGTATATATAGAGGCATTCTTTACCTCAAAGTGAGGCATATCTGAATATTGCTATTTTTTTTTAGAGTTGCTCTATTCTTCTGAGTTTTGTGGGAGAGTTTTAGAAAGAGATTTGCAAGAGTTTTAGTGAGATATTTTGTGAGTATTTGGGAAGAGTGGAAGTGATTTTATGCCAAGCTACAAAGTTGTTGAGGAGGCTAGGATTGGAAACTAGCTAGATCGATGGAGCTTTGTACTTACAAGCATGTTGTATATTACTCCCTTATGCTTTGTTTGACTTTGGAATGTTTTTGTGATGCTTGAATGTTCTTGGATATTACTTGCTTTGTTGGAACCTATCTATTAGGTTGATGCTTTTATATACCCTATATGGGATTTTATATGATGTGTTTCTATTTATACTTTACGTAGTAGTCTATACTATACGTAGGAAGAGTAAAATGAGAAACGTAGAACATAATGATGTCTTGAGATGACTTGGCTTTGTTAGCTTATAATAGGAAAACCTTAGGAATAATAAGGCTAGCAACACAATAATAGTATTGGTATGAAAGATGTGTCGTCATTGATAGGATGTGACATCATGCAAGCCATGTTGTTAGTCTATTAGAAACTAGAATGATCATTAGATCATTACTTTACTTGAGTATTGATTGAATCCCTAGGTTGAGAATAACCTACATGATCAGACTAATCATTGATTGCTAATATTATCCTGGAAGTAGGGTAAACTAAGGATGAGATTAACCTTTGTGATTAAATTGATCACTTGAAATTGTGAATTACTAATTGATTGGTGTAGACACTAAAAATTGTCCTAGACTTGCGATTTCTAAATTCTCCATTATTTCCCCTTTTATCTTTGATAATTAAATAATTTTAATTATTTAATTATTTTCTAAAGTCATAATTCTTCTATTAATTAAATAATTTTAATTATTTAATTAATTAATTATTATTTTTATCTTTATTCCTTGATTAATTAAATAAATTTTATTTATTTAATGATGTCACTAATTAAGTCCTCTTCTTTCTAAAATTAAATAAATTCTTATTTATTTAATATTTATTTAATTTTTGTTCACTTTCCACTATAATTAAATAATTATTTTTAACTATTTAACTATTCATCAACCTTTTCTCTCCTAAATTAAATAAATTATTTATTTAATTTGGTCCACTCTCTTGAATTTTGAATTAAATCATTATTTAATTCAAAATGATCCTTTTGTCACATTCCTCTATAATTAAATAATTATTCATTGGCCACCTAAATTAAATAGTTTTTATTATTTAATTTCTCCTATCACCTCTTTATCCATGCCAATCTTATCTTCCATATCAAATCTTATCTCTTGACATCTCATTTAATCCTAGACCTTGATTGAATTATCTCATAATTCAATCTCAACCCTTCATCCTTATCATTTTCCCTAATTTAGTCCTAACCCTATTTCATACTACAACTTTCAATCTTGGCCATTGGTTAAGACATCTTATTGGCATCCAATCTCAACCATTCATTAAATTTGTCTTTTCTATAAAAGACCTTACCCTTGTCATTTTCATTATCTACACATATTATGCAAGTATATGTTGCTAGTGTGAGACAACAATCTTCAATATTTTGCTAGTCACTTGTCATAGCCTTGTTATTGCACACTCAAATCTGAGGGCAATTATCATATTCAAGAAAAATGGAGAAGTGCAATGGAGGTGAATCAATGGTGGCATGAAGATTTGGTAATATTGTTTTAGGCTTTATGTCTTTATGCTCATTTGTGCTTCATTGTTTATTGGGGTTTGATTTATATGCTTTATTACATTAATCTTAATATTTTAGCCCTAATTACATTGGTGACCCTGACAAATTTTGAGGAATTTTGGAGTTGGATCCTTTTTGTTGCAGGTTTTGTTAGCTTTTTGTTGCAAGTTTTGCATCATTTTGGGGATAAAACTCTAGTTTTCAAAGATTCGACCATATCTCTCAAACAGTTGTAGACCTTTCACAAAAAAAATTCTACAAGTTGGGGACAATATCAAGATATTCCATTCCAAAAATCAGATTTGTTGGAGTTGTTTTTAATTTTTATATTTTTTTTGTTATTTTTCATGAAAAATCAATTTTGAGAGAAAATTAGTGAATTTTTTAGATATTTTTATATTTATGGAAAGCTCTCTAAATTCTAGTAGGGGTCTTTTCTTTATGTTTTTAATTTAAATGGAAAATAATTAGACAAAAAATAGATCTCTTAAAATTAGAGTTTTACAAAGATATGATTATATCTCACAAACAGTTGAGGATATTTTCACAAAACATTTTTCGCAGGTTTGAGATGATATCAAGCACCTTCAATAAAAAAATCAGAATTTTTGGACCTGTTTTGAATTTTTTATAATTTTGTAATGATTTATCATGAAAAATTAATTTCGGATTCAAAACAACATATTTTTCGGATTTCTTTACAATTTTGGAAAGCTCTCAAAATTTCAGTAAGGGTCTATTCTCTATGTTTTTATTTTTGATCCAAAAAATATTTCCAAAAATTAGATTTGTCTTGACTAGCTAACCCTCTAATATTAGTGATCAATTATTTTGTTAGGGTTTTGGCTTTGTTGTTGGTTTTGTGAATGTGGAGAAAAATAAACACTTAAAAAGAAAAATTGGATCAAGTGGACTATAATTTGGAGCTAAAGAAAGTCTTGGTGCACACATTTCATGCACACAAATGAAAGAGAGTTGCATAAATTTAGTGTGGGGGATTTTTGTATTGACCTAGGTATGTAGGTATATGCACATGTTAGTTTACAAAGAGGAGTGGAGTCTAGGAGGTGGCATGCCATGCTACAAATATGGGCATGGAAGGACAATTCCGTTTTGAAGCATGTGGGTCAAATGATGAAGATGCCATAGGATCTATTTATTTTTCCTAAGATAGATGTCCATAGTATATGGAGTTGGGGGAATTGGTATATTGGCACCAGGGCATGGATGATATTGCTAAGGTAGACTAGAGGCCTTAGAGGCCTTGCAAGGAGTGGGTGGATGATAGCGTGTATCTATAATATGTCTTTATATTGTGCTACATCATCAAATAATATAAGTACTTTATTGCGAGGTATAAACTAGACAAATTTTGTAATGGTATTTTTTCTTGGGATAAGGTGTGATAGTGAAGGGGGCATATTTTTGCATAGGTCACATAGGAGGAGGGAGTATGGGGAGCATTGATAAAGTTGAGGATAGAATATAGATTTAATGGATCAAAATACATTTAGTGTTATGGATGTTGCAACTAAATTTGGAGGATGTAGGAGTTACTATATATTATACGACTTGGTGGTGGCCATTAAGACTAGTGTTCCTATCATCTCCACATCATAAGGAGTCACAAGAGTATATTAAAGTAGTTATTGGTGAGGTGGAGAGGATGAGAGTTGAGGAAGAGTAGGGAGAAAAAGAGGCTAGGGGACATGATGGAGATCAACCTTAGGCGTAGGAACAACCATAGTCATAGACACAAGACTAGGGTGGGCCAGTTCCCATGGATACAAATATACAAGAGGAGTAAGGAGGTAGAGAGAATGAGGATACATAATTGCAGTTAGCAAATTTGATGTCAAAGTGGGATGCTAGGAAGGTAGAGTGGGATAAGCCAATGGAAGATTGGGACCAACCCCATGGAGAGTGGGAGATATTGATGGTCGAGTAATATAGGCTATAGGTAGAGATGGATAGTTTGAGGGAGGATCAAGATGCTTGGATACCAGAGAGGAATTATCTTTAGGTGTAGTTACAAAATGTCTAGTAATATGTCCAAAGACTATGGGCAGAGAGATTTGGCATGCGGATTTCTTGGTCCATAGGGATTGAATAAAGCTTTCATAGAGGTAGAGTGAGCAAGAGAGAGGACAAAGTGGGTAGTGTGGGAGTTCTAGTATTATAGGTCTTTATGTGAGTAGGTGGTGCTTTCCAAATAGAGGGGAACCTACATATACAAAGAGATTAGGGATAGGGGACAATAAATCAAAGAGATTAGGTAGATCAGTCTAAGTTTTAGTGACATAGCCACCCCCATGACTACCTAAGGAGCTAGACCCTAATTCATAAGATGGTAGAAATAGCCATAGCTAATAATTCTTGAGGCTCCTTCTTTGTATTTCTATCATTATTTATGTATTTAATTTGTATATATGGTACTTTTAATGTATATATTTCTTTTGTATCCACAAATATTGATTGTAATCTATTTTTATGAAGTAGATAGTGACTTTAATATACAAATGATGAGATACATTATACCATTTTTATTTTCATGATGTATATATGATATGGATATGATTTAGTAGATACACATGTGATCTTTAAAATGATCTATTATATGATGCACATATTTATGATGGATGATGTTTACTGTGATATTTATATGTTGCTTGTGACTATGAGGGTATGTATGATTATTATGATATGTCAGGTTATTATGATGATCTATGTATATGATTTTGATGATGGATGGATTTATAGTATTGTGATGTGGAAGAATATTTTTATGAGATACATATTTTAAGCTAATTGTGATGTGATGATGATGATGTATGATAATGGACTATGCATTAATGGATTATGGTTATGATAAAAATTAAAAAAAAAAACTTCAACGTTTCGTCGAAATTTCGACGAAATTCCCTGACGAAACAAAACCAACTTCCAACGAGGTTGCTATACCTCTGACGGAAGTTTCATTGCAAATTCAACTCATGTATGTCAGAAAACCGATGAACAATTGTCATTTTTTGGATGCTTTTTGATTGAAAATCGATGAAATTTTACTGTTTTGTAATCAATAGATAGACGAAGTTTCATCGATTTTGCGACAAAAACCACCAAATTTTTTTGTCGTGTTGACCGACGATGCTGGTTCATTGTTTCGACAAACAAAAGTTGGTCAATAAACTAATGAAAACCCATCGACAAAATTGAAAACAATGTTTCATCAAAAATTCAACAACAGTTTGTCAAAATTTTGACGAATATCTGTTGGAAAACCTATTCAAATACAGTAGTGATTTCTTCTAATGTTTCAAATGTTAACATTTAAAATATTTTTAATATTGTGCAAATGAAAAGAGGCAAATATAAAATGCATTTCAAATGTTTTTGGGTCAGAGCAAGTTTAATTCTTGCTTTTGATTGGTCCATAGGCGACTTTCACTGCTTTCATGGCTGCACAACAAAACTATCTCTCGTGGTTGTTTCTGGATAAAAATGGAGGAAGAAATCAGCAATCCAATATTTTCAGTGATGAGGTCTTGATTTGACGGATCCATTTAAGGTTTCCTTACTCATCGTCGGGATTGCTTATTTCATTTACAACAAGCGACAGGCGATGTTGCTTCCATTCCCATCAGGAATCCATCACTCATGGCCAATTATTTCCTCCATTTCCCTCAGCAACGTGTTAAGGGCGATGCTCGGTAAAAGTGTGCAGGGAGAAGAGTTTTGTGGGTCCTGTAAAATGCACAGGTAAATGTTTTTATTGCCCGATAAATTTCAACTTTGGTTGCAGGCTCCTCATCGCTCATCACGAGTTGTTTTCTCCAATTTCCCTAGTAACGTGTGATGAGCGATGTGTGTAGGGAGAAGACTGGTGGGCCCGAGTAAAATTTGAAGGCAAGCTTTTAAAATGTGAAAGCAAGGTAAAGGAACACGAGATAATTGGTGCCCAATGAAAATATTTTAAATATTTTCACTTCAAGAAAACAAGCTTTTTAATGGAAAGTGAAAATTAAATGATTCACGAGAAAATGTTTTAAATAAAATATTTAAAACATTATGGGCACCGTAGAGAATAAAGTTAAATGTTGCAGATAAATGTGCAAAGTGCAACTACAATAAATCGTTAAATGTTGGAGATAAATGTGCAAAGTGCAGCTATAGTAAAATTGGAAGAGGTAAAATGTTTTACAAGTGAAATTGAGTATTTGTAGTCAAGTGAATGGAGAAAGATGTAAATGGGATAAATATTTTTACCAAAACAAAAGAGAAAAATAGAATTTTATGGAAGAACAAAGTCATTTTATGTAGGGTAAAATGGTGAAGGGTTTTTCATGGCAAGTAAATTTTCTATTGCAGAGCAAAGGTGAAGGAAAAATGCAGAGGCAAAGTTTAAAACTACAAATTGTAAAGGAAGTGAGAAGAGCGAGGATTTGTTCAATTTTTGTTGCTAATGGACAGAGAAGGAAGCTGCCAAGTGTCTTCTACAAATTTATTTGAGGGCTTCTCTTGTTCCTTCTATTTTCTTTATCTTCTCATTCTCCTCTCATTGTAAGGAAAAAAATTTGAGTCCTGGGATCTTGGGTAGAAGTTCAATTCAGAATGGAATGTGCTAAAAAGTGCAAATAGTAGAATAGGGATTTGTCTTGGTTATGGGTTATTTATGTAATAGTCTTGAATTTGTTTTATAGAAGCTACAGGAATGCAGGGAAATCTTAGTTATGAAATATGCACTATCCTATGTACTTTTTGCAAATTATGAATGAAAATATCAATGGTGTTCTCGTTTATCCTCAATTGTCCAATTGAGTGTGTGGCTCTGTTTTGGCTTTAACTCAAAGAGTTGATTAAATGCTTAAAGAGAGTTGCAGATTTGAAAAAACCTACATAGGATTTGATAAGAAGTTATGTTTCAAACATTGTGAGTTTTCATATTGCAAAGCATTATGATAATAGTCTATCAATTTCTGAATTAATTAGCTGATATATTACTATTTATTGCATATTTAACTCCATTTACCCAATTGATGAAGCATTGGTCTATTTGTGGACATTAATGAAATAATTGAGTTGATATTACACTGGATTAGGAATTCAAATTGAGAACAAAAATTATAAATCATTAAATCTTCCAATTATGATGTATGTGCTATAAAGAATCATTCATTTCCTAGCATTAGGTGGTTATTTGCTTAAAGGTCTATCAAGCCTTCAATAAATAATATCTATTTGCATTCAGTAGGAACAAATCTGTGTTGAAGTGTTCTTGAGGAATGAAAATATAAAATGAACACAAGAAGGAACACCCTCCTTGGTCCCACAGAGCCTAAAGAGTAGGGGTAAGAGCCTAAAACTCTTTATCTGTTAGTTGGCCACTGGCTTTGAAGTTTCTTGAGTATATGGGTTGGCTTCCCTTTAGAGGATTTTGAGGCTTAGCTGGAAAAAACACCAACATGGTCTTGTCATGAAGTTTAATATATTACCAAAAACTATAATCTCAGGGTTGTTTGGTTGTTTCAAGGTGAATTGTATCTTCAGTTGGTCTTAGCCCCGCTTGGTAAGTCATCATCCAAAAGTGTCAATCCCAATGATATCATTATTTTTCCTTGTATTGGAGTCTGGTAATTTTATTCGGAACCCGGAAATAAGAGAGTTTGTTTTAAAATGTTTTAATCTCTCTTGAGCTTGGTTCCCAGTCTTTTCTTTTGTTCTAATTTGTTTTTCTTTTTGAAGCTTGGAGGTAAGTTCCTCAAATCCTAGTATTTCTCCTAAAAGTTGATACTAGAGATTTTAATCCCAGTGATCATAAATTGATCATGTATCTTTAATGGCCTATGCCTCGCAAATGATCAGAGTGACACCAAAGTGCCACGCATGATCATCATGCCATCTTTCTCCTCTAGTAGTGAGCTCACAAAAAAATATAGACATTCATAATTTGAACCTTGATCCATAATGGTTGCACTTTTATTCGAGAAATTAATGCATTATAATAGGTAATTAATGAAGGTGGTGAACTACTCATGTACTTGGGATCAACTTAAGCATACAATTTCTTTTATAACACTCTACTTCATGTCATACTACAAATTTGTAAAGGACATTGAAATAATGAAATAATACTGGCATGCAAGGAAAGGTAAATTTTGAGAAACTGAGAACACAACTACCAAGGGTTTTGGAGTTCCATTTTGAAAAGATTGTCATTATCACCAAGAAAGTTTAGGATAACTAGTTAAATGTTAATTATTTTCACGCATGAAGATCTTGAAAGATGGTATTTCCCTTTAGAAATTGAAATGTTGATTATTCTCTAATTTTGAATTTAGCCGAAAGGTGAATTGAATTTTTTATAAATTGTAAGAAATTTGGTTAAATTTAACCCTAAATCGCACACAAGGAACACATTTGAAAATGCAGAACACACTAGCAAAAATGATTACTTCTGACGCAAGGGCAGAAGATGAATTCAAATATTGTAACTCACAAGCCATACCGATCAATGTGGTAGTTATAGACACTCATGTGGGGTGGTCTTCCGATGTTGAATTTCACACTCAAGTACGGCAGGAAAATGCTTCTCAGTGTACTAGGAATGTTATAGAAAGTGGGTTATTTTAGCAAGAGGGTTTCCACCAGCAATGGAGGCCCTTGAATTGGTTATGCAATGTATGAATTATTATAACCCTAGCAAAAGATTTGTTGAGAAGGAAGGGAGAATTTATGCAGATCTCTCATAGAAAGGAATTACATACACATTTGGGCTTCCTAATTTCACTCAAATGTACAATATTGATATGAAGGCGAAAACCAAGACATATCAAAATGTGGAAGCCTGCAACAGAGAAATTATGAGTACCCAATGGTGCGAAGAGTCGATTACACCACGGACCAAAGTAATTCAAAGGTTTATGTTCAACCAATATATTCAAGATATTATAACTCTGCTAAGCAGGATGACTGGTTTACGAGATGCCAGTAAATTTGAACCCTAGATGTTTGTAATAATATCCAAATTGATGGAAAATACCATGCAAATGCATTGGGGAAAGTTTATTAGTGACAAATTATATGAACAGATAAAAGCATTTCCCAAAACTAGATGTTTTTATATGTCTTCATATCTGATTTATTCCTGTGCCATGAGGGTAAGCAAACAAGGGTTGAAAAAGGTTGGTACTCTGGGTAGGGAAGTTGGAAATAGTTTGATATATGCTCATTTACCCTAGATCATTATCCACAAAAACCAAAAAGAATTGCAAGAGACTTAATGATGTGTTCTCCATGAAGCTGGTCAGAATGATGGAAGGTGATAAGGCCAAAAGATTGTCCTTGGAGGCACAAAGTGTTATTAAACCAATGGGAGGTTGGTATGTTCAGTTCACCATTTACTCCTACATTAGGATGGAAGGGTTTGATGGACATTCTTTTATGATTCCTAGGTATCCAACAGACAAAATTGTTTTATTAGAATTGGTGAGACAATTAAAACTGTCTCAGGCTCTTCATAACAAGGCTCACCAGAAGGCCTCTTTCAGATTTCCTATAGTGTTAGGGTGATCCCACAAAGCTGGTTTACAATTTCTTGAAGATTCTGATTTTTTCTGAAATCACATATTTTTAGAAAATACAATGAATTAAGCCTTAAAAATTTCCATTTTAATGATTTCAATTGAATGGGGTTTGATCAAACAACCTTAGATCAAACCACCTTAGATCAAACCCCCTTGGATAGAACCCCGCTAGTTTTAAACCATACCTACAATGGAGTCTCATTTACACCTATCAAAATGCTGATAAAAAATCACTTTTGATTTACCTTTTGGGGGATCAAATGAATTCATTTTATAATTTATTTGAAATGATCATGGTAGTCCTTAGAATGAGCTATCCAACGAATATAATTTTAATATGTTTTGGTTTTATTATGTATGTGTTTTTTTAGTTTTATTAAACATAGGTTTTTCATCGAAAATCAAGCTCTTTATTTTGCACATGTGGAAAAATAGTAGATTATAAAAATAAAATTTTAAAAAATATGTCCAAGCTAGGCATTTCTGTCCTTGATCCATTAAAAAAATAAAATTGAATTCCGATGCATACATAAAAAGTTATGTTGTATGCAGTCCGCCTATGTTTCAATTGTAATTGGTTTGACTTTGAAACTTGATTAAGGAAAAGATATTTAATAAAACACTATGAAACCAAATGAAAGTGCTAGATATCGTAGTTACAAATCTAAATTCGAAAAAAATAGAATTTTATCCTTCATACAAAAAGAGTTATGTTGTATATGGTGAGCGTCACTCTTTAAAAACGTTGTTTTTTTTAAAAAGCTAGTTTTCGAAGGAGATGGAAAAAGAAGTGCAATCTGATTCCAAATTTTTTGAAAAAAATATATTTAGAATCTATAGACAAAATTTCACAAATCACTAGTTTGGATCATCTTCAAATTCCTCATGGTTTAGCCGCTATAGGAGCTTGAAAGTGAAGATTTAGTTAAAAAAAATCAGTTCATTGTCCAGTTTGCCCAAAAATTGTAAACTAGTATTGTGGGATCACCCGTTAGGGAATTACAAATTCAATGTAATTGGGTTGTCTGACTTGTGTGAAGAAGAACTAAGAACATATAATTTTGAGTTTTTTCCACTTCAGCGAATGTATTATGATCATGAAGGAAATATTTCCAAGACCATAGCTGGTTACCATGCTCATGTATAACACGTAGAAGATTATTGGCTTAATTGTGAGGATGAGCACAAAGTGAGATTAAGAAAGTATGAAAGATTATCTTTAGAATCTGCTCGGATTCTTATGCTTCATGACATTCCAGACCAGTTCGAAGAGGATGATGGAGAAGTGTTGAATAAAGCTTATAATGAAGATAGGGTGTATGATGAACCTATCCAAGACCCACATTATGAGGGTGAAGAAATGACATCAATTGACGAGTTCTCTGCACCAGTTCTGTTACACACTGAACACTAGAAAAATGATTTTTGTAAAGGTTTAAGAGAAAGAGGAATTGAACCCACGCTCTCAGGGGACAAGAGAAGAAACCAAAGAAATGAAACTTCATTTGACAGTGGGGAACCTGCTAGGAAGAAAAAGAAAACTAGTAAGGCAGATCCTAGTATAAAAATTGAAGAGAGAACCCCTAAAGCTTCAAAGCAAGAAGTTTCAATGAAACCATTTGATAAGCGGAAGGATGCAAAATTAAGACCTAAAGGTGTGTCTTCCTCTATAGAAAAACCAAGAACCAAACTAGTTATTGAAGAAGAAGGAGGAGTAATAGAAAATATTGGTACATAGACAAGGTCTGCATCTCAAAGGGATGCAACACTATTTACTTATCCTCCCTTTGTTAACATGGATAATATTAAACAAGCACTAGGAGGAACCTTTGTGGTCTTGGATGAAATTTTTGAGGTAGACGAAGCCAAAATTAAAGAACAGATGGATAAATGGGGTGCCATGTGGGAGAAGGTAAAATAAAGAATCATAAAGATAAACCCATGGTACAACTAGTGATAGAAGAAATTCTTGATACAGGTTCCACCCCTATAAATGTTGAAGAAGAAAAAATCATACAAAGAACACTCGTCTCAGAAGTGTGGAACCCTGATATCCTTGAGATGGAAATAAGGGAGACTGCAGAGCATGATCCTATTGATGAAATAATTGTTGAAGATACTTTTGATTCCCGACCTTCGCTTGGGAATGTTTCAAATGATAATGAACAATCACAGGTCTTTGAAAAATTAAAAAAGGATTAGGTTGAAGTTGAGATTGAAAAGGAAGAAGCTACACAGGTTTCAAGTGAAGGAGTTGAAAATGAGGAAAACCCTGGTGTAGCAAAGAGTAAAGAAGGTAGCATCCAAGAAATTGATATTGAACATTTGGATAGATAAGAAAATGTAAGTCTTCAAACAGAGGAGATAGTGCTAAATCCTAGTGATCCTAAATCTATGCCAAAAATTGTTGAAGAAATTTCCATTTCAGAGGAAGTAACAAATAAAAATTAAGAAATAAGAGAAGAGATTCTTGAATCAAGTGGAAACCAACAACAAAGGAATGTTAAAGAGGTAGAGCTAAATGAAGATGCACCTGATTGGTTGATCAGGAAATTGGCTTCCCCAATGGAAGTAGAATTATTGCCTCTGGATCTTAATAGTTTCATATAGGAAGAAGATACTCCTAATCCTAGGCACAGAGATAAAGAAAAACATGTCATACAAAGAAATGCAGATGGTGACAAAACCATCTATATAGCTACTCCAATAGTTGATAAAAATAGACATTAAATAATGCCTAAGGAGTACAAGATAACAAGTATTATTCTTGGACACTCATCTCAGAGGCAAGAGTTGGAAGAAATAAAGGTGAGCTTGGATGGCACTATTGCCAGAGTACAAAAGTATAAAATTAAGAAAAGAGAATTGAAAGAATGGGTTGCTACCTTGGAAAATTTTATAAAATCAATAACCCTATCTGGTCAAGCACAGACTGAATTTCCCCAACATCCAGTACTAATGTCACAAGAACAGGTGGATGCAATTACAACGGTTCACCATAAAATAAATGCATTTGAAGAATGGATTGAGTATTGGGTAAAGTACGGGGAAGAATTCATTGCAGATGCAATAATAAAGTATAGGGAAGCATACCGTTGGTCTAAGAAGTTCAAAAGATTTGAAAGTGAATGCAGGGTTCGTCAGGAACAAATTGATGTTGAAAAACAAAATGTTGAAATTCTCATACAAACGGATGTCCAAGGTTTAATACAAAGAAATGTAATTTCAGAGAAAGAAGTTCCATTGCCAGGAAAATGGAAGAAACAATTGAAGTGGGAAGGTGACATGTTGATGCAATGTATTGAAGGATTTGAAAATGTCACCATGGAATGTAGAAAATTGCTTGATAAGTATCAAGACTTTATTGAAATGTTAGCACGTCAAGGTTGTGATCCCCAAACATTAGGACAGGAGGGTAAAGAAGCTAAAGCCTTCAAAGAATGGATTGAAAGAATAAACAAAGACCATGTTTAGCTATTAACTCGGGAGGTCATTGATGAGATTATATAGTGCAAGAACACTATAGCCAAATATGAAATAGATAAAGTACAAAGAAATGATATTATACTCCAGTCAAAAGAATAAAATAGGCTCAAACTCACTTGGAGGGAAATACAAGGGATTTCAAAAGAACATATGCATTAAACATTGAGTGCTTTTCGAGAATATCAATTGAAGAAGGACAATGAAAAGATCCTAGAGCCCAAGCCCTGAATGATGAAAAGATACGGGATATCAGAGATGTTGCAGAGATATTTGTTTTGTAGTTTTAAGTTTTGCATATTGTTCTCGGTCTCGGTGGATGTTCCTTGTTCAGTATTCTGAAGGATTCCGATAGCCTTGGTTTATGTGGAGTATTGCATACTTGAGTAAGAAGTGAAAAGTGTTGTTGCTGACGAAGTCAAAGCTTTGAATTCATCTAAAATATTTTGATGACAGTTGGCGTATGCCACGTGCTACTTTTTGATTTGCTATTTTTGATTCTCTGGATGAAATTTAAGTTTGAACTCTTGGGACCTTGTTCCTATAAAATGCAATTTACTACATTATTTTCATTTTAAGTTCAGAATTTGTGGATGTCAAAAGAGCCAAAACTTCTCTAAGTTTTGTTCCTTTTTCCTATTTTCTGAATCATTCTGATTTAAAAACTTGTATGCACATAGACATTAATCAATATAAGAGCCAATTTGATAGCTACCTATCTCATGAATATTTTGTAACTGGTTTTGTTAGTTCAACCGAATAAGACTGTGTGTTGCACCGTTCAAGGGTGCATGTAGAACCTACTTGGTGTCAAAACTAAAACCCCTCTCTTTAAAATCTTGCACCATTTTATATGTAGCTATGAAGCAATCTGGTGAAGTATAAAGTGGTTTCCTTTGATTTGGTTAATTCTTTGGGGCATGCATGGAGAATAATCAAGGGAAATTTTATTTTTCAACTATATTTCATTCTTTATTTTACAATAGATGTTTAAATTTTTAAAAATGTTCCGAAAAGTAGATGAATGAATGGAAATTTATTGAAAATATTTCATTTTTCTATGAAATTTGTTGAATGCTTAATGCTAAATCTACTTAAGTGATAGCAAAGAAATTGTTGATGTTCATGAAATATTATTTTACATCTTTCGATTTCATGATGTTATTTTTATGAATGAATTAGAAATCTTGTGTAAAAAGCTTATGATTCTTGATGAAACCAAAAACGATCATATTCCCTTTGAGATTAACAACAAAATCACAGCATACCTTAGAGTGAACCTAGAACAATCATGACTTGATTATCGAAGACTTGGGATTGAACTGAGACATTCTTTTTCTATTAAAGAAGAATCCCCTTTTAGATTGTCTTGTTCCATATCTTTCAAGAAGGATAGGCTCTTTGTGGTTTGTCTATGAAGATTTTATTCGACCTGTTGTTGCGAGTGAAATCATCGTCAACACTACCCCTATAAATTTTGAAAAAGAATTGAAAATCATTTTTTTTAATATGTGTAGAATGGAGTCTAGTTTCTAAAAATGTAATTTATTTGAAATTTCAATGAACGGTTAATTTAAAACGGAAAAAACATCAAACATTGGTTTTTGCTAAAAAACAGACACACAAACAAAAGAAATTATAGATCAAAGGCTTAACATTGTCAAAATGTGAAAAAAATTACATTCTTAGAGAGCTAAGAGAGAGCCTAACATTACCTAGGTGTTCAATTTATTTGACCTTGAAACACGTGCAAACTTGATGGTTAGCATGAACAAGATTATGTGAAATTTTGTAGAATATGAAAACACACGTCCTTGGATGTTGGGAAGGCCCTTCAAGCCTTTGATTTGTAAATCCAAAGCAAATACAAGCCAAAGGCTTGTGTATTACCAAAGCAAGACAAAATGTGAGCACGTTATAACGCGCTTGTGTTATTTGAATGCATTGACAAAAAGTGAGCACAATAGAGTTTTGGTCTACATTGAATTTATTTTTCTTCTCGTTTATTAAATTTCTTCTTGTTATCTTTGAGAAAAACTATATAAATATGGACGTTTACTTTCTTATACTTTAAGTTATATTTCATGTTTATAGTTTTAGGATGTTTGAGAGTGGTTTCGGATCTCTAGGAGTTATAATGCAAATTCTAGTTTTTGGAAGAGCTCACAAATTTCAAACTTAGTCAAATTTCAATATTTAGGAGGTTAAATTTTAGTAATCAACAAGTTGTATTATTTCTCTCTCTATCTCACTCATTTTTTATCCCTTACAATGTATACCTCTCTCTCACTATCTCCATCCCTTTATTTGACTCTCTCTCCCTTGATCTCAAGAACTACCCATCTCTCTCTCTCTCTCTCTAGATTTCTCCCTCCCTACCTTCTCCCCTATCTAATCTCTATCTCTCCTCTCCCTCCCTCTACCTCTCTCTCTCTCTCCCTCCTCCCTAGCCCTCTTTCTATAACGCCCCGCCACGCAACACTAGAGGAAGTTGCATTTAACTACTTAAACGGAATAATTTTTTTTTTAAAAGGATAATTAATAAGTAAGTTAATTAACTAATGCCAACAACCTCTGAGGTTACGAGACAAAGGTTATATAGAACCTCAACAAAAAATGAATATAAACTATGACAAATATTTAATCAATAAATTAATGCATACATTCCAAGTAAGATGAAATAACAACAAGCATAGGATAAGTCTTTCAATTTCATTAATCCATTGAATAAACCATAAGGTTACAATCACTCATTCCCCAAATGAGGCAAGTCCAATAAAATAGGGTTAAAATTAAAAATTCCACCTCGATAACAAGAGGGGTAATGATTACAAGATTAATGGAAAGGGTAACAAGAAAGAACTGCAACTGAAACAACCATGAGCTCTCCAACTGGAAGTCTCGTCCACACGAACAAGGAGAAAACCCAACGGAGTAAGGTGCACGTTCTACCCAACCAAGTGGAACCCAAAGGTCCACCCCCCATGCTAGGAGATAGTAACCAGAATCTCTAACCAAGGACGTCTACCACTAGACATAGGCTAACATAACCATACTAAAATAAATATAGTAACAACACTTAATCACAGGGTTACAATGCTTCCAAAAATTACATAATCAATTGCATCACTGATGCGAACATACTATTGACCTAGGAGAAGTGTCATCACATCATTACATAGGTTATCCCGGTGAGTCTTCCTAGGTCCCAGCCCCCATCTCGGGTTATCCTGGTAACCTCTAACGACTTTCGGCCCCTCATGTAAACCAATGCGGAATCAGTTATCTTTCGTGGTGACAAGATAACGATCTTGCCATTCCAAGCCTTCCCATCTCGACCCAAGTCTTTACAAGCCCTTGTTGTCAGGAGTGAGGCATAATTATCTTATTAAATATTTGCTACTACATGATACTCTAATCATTTAATTTAGTTATCACTGGATTAACTAACTTATAACGAGTTATCCTGGCACCACTTTGTGTGCCAGCCCTCGTTATAAGCCACTCCTCTAAGATAACATGTGGAACAACTCCAAAACCCAAGGGTACACAAGTGCTACGCAAGGATATCACATCCCTAACCATGACGTATAGTCAACAAACTCCCGTTCGTGATAACCGGGAAATAAACTGGTTATGCACTACCCAAGGCCATCTGTGGTTGACTACACAGTACGACAACCCACAGACTAAAATCCCAACTCGAAGACTTGTTAATTATGAAGCCCACACTTCCCAATGATATGCACATAGATCAATGCCAAAACCATAATCAAATCTACTTTGGGTTCACTAAACCCATGTCCTAACTAACATTCAATAACCAGTGAGTTCAATAAATGGAATTAATTATGCCACTTAAAAAAAATGTTTTATTCCCATGCAACATTTAAAAGCATAACACATTGATCGTGACCCCATAATTCACTTTAAAACAAATTCCCATTTTAAATAAAATATTTATTCCGTAATCATTTAACTCCATCAAAAACACAATATATATATATTTTTTTAAATAATAAAATAATACAATAATATACACTTTTTCAAAAGGACCCATGCCTTGCCTTGAACTGTGTGCACGGCTAGGGCTAAGGCCGTGGGTTACATTTTCCACTAACTATCGGTGTCGTTGGTGGTTAGGGCGGGGTTTGGTGGAGCTCGTGGCGGCCGCAGGAGGCAGCACCACCGGAATGCATAGGCGCGGGGGTCGAGGGAGGCGGCGCGGACGATGTATCCAACCACCACTGGTGGCCGCGTGGCTTGCGCGGTCTGTTAAGCCACAGATGGGGGTTGCTCTGGGCGCACTCCCCCATGCCACTTCCCAAGGGGGTGGTGGTGGGGTGAGCCCCAACACCCCCTCCCTTTTTTTTTAATTTTTTAATTTTTATTTTAAAATAGGACTGTCATTTATATATATATATTTAAATGAAAACCAGAGCCTTAAAAGGCTAGGAAGAGGATCAAATTCTAGAAAAAAAATTATTTTAATAAAAATTTGCCAGCATAACCTTATATGGCAATATATATAAAAAAAATATATCCTCATAACCAAGAAAAGAGAGATATATTTTAAACAAATAAATAGATGCCTAAACATGACCTCCATTCAGACAAAATTGAAGCTCTCAAACAAATTGATGAACAAAAGAGAACATTCAAAATGGAGATAACAATGCCACAATAAATTCTTTATTTCCAAATTACAACTTTATTAAATTGAAGCACAAACAACAAAACCAGAATGAAACCTGATTCTCTCGGAGTATGCTGAAGAACCTACTGCTACTTTGAAACCCTCTTGAGCACTTCAGATTCCTCAAGCTTTTCCTCTTCTCTTTTCCAATTTTCCCAAAAAAACTCCATGTTTAAAAATTGTGAAGAAATTCAAGATAATGCAAAATTTTCTCCAAAATCCCACAACCCTCCTCATAAATTTTTGAAAATAGAATAGCAAAAGTCTTTCTTTTGAATTTTTGAATTTCAAAATTAGCTTTTAATTTATTTTTCTAAGTTTTCAATTCCAATTCAAATTTGCATGCATTTTCAAAATGAATAATTTAAATCATTTCAACATGAACAACTTAATCAATTAATAATTAAATCTACCATAAGATTAAATATCAAATTAATTAACTTAAATTACTCAATAATTAAATCACAAATCCTACATTATTCTGGCTCCCCAATTAGACCGAAACCAGTCAAACTGAACAAAAAGTAACAATTGGAGCAAACTAGGACTGACGACACACTACAACTAGGGTGACGACTCAGCGCGGAAATCCTAGCTACTATCTCCCAATTGATTGTCATTGGGAAATGGACACACTTGAACCTGAGAAACCAGGTGGAGTCGATGTCCTACACCTGTCAACCTGCAACACAAAATATATCCACATGCAATAATATGTCATAAATAAGGCACACCGTGAAGTGGAAATCACGAGATTGCAAGGCACTCGCAAGCGAGTGATGCGATACCGTCCTCTTCACCAATACAATAGTTCTAACTGATGCATCTAACATAATAGCATAATCGAAAGCATGAAACATCATAAGTTATATATCCACATATGTTAATTCCAAACATTTCATAATAATCATATCCAAATGTAATATCACCACATCAAAATACGTCACGATAAAACAGTGATCCATTGAAATCAAGTACATAGTCCAAGTACAAAGCAAAACTAAAGCATAGAGAAGAAACAACATAGTTCGCACAATAGATCAAAATGGAGGAGTATTACATCCTCCCCCCCTAGGGTTAGGCTTACTCTTGGAAGCCTATGAACAAATAGGGATAAAGTTCCCTCATTCTAACTGCATCTTCCCAAGTGGATGATGTGTCATCCCTAGGATCCCACTGAATCCTAACCTAATCAATATCTCGCCCTCGAAGGGTGAGCGTTCTGCGCTCCATGACGACCACGGGCTCCAAAGCCAACTACCTGTCCTCTACCTACAATGCATTCCAATCAAGGACATGAGAAATGTCTGGATGGTATGGCCAAAGAACTGAAACATGAAACACATCATGAATGTGCGAGAGACTGGGCGGTAAAGCAAGACAGTAAGCAACAGGATCGATCTTCTCGAGTATCTCAAAAGGTCTGACAAAGCGAGGCGCCAACTTAGAGCCCTTCCCATAATGGATGGGACTCTTTCACGGATGCACCCGCAAGAAGACTCTATCACCTACAACAAACTGATGATCCACTTTATGCGCATCTGCATACTTCTTCTGCCTATCCTGCACTACCAGCAAGTGCTCTCTAATCCTATCTACCTGTTGCTCCATATCCTACAACATCTCAAGACCCAACACTATCCCATCCTCCAGTCGATCCCAACTCAAAGGGGTACAACATGGTCTCCCATACAATGCCTGGAATGGAGGCATACCAATGGAACTCTGAAAACTATTATTATAGGCAAACTCTACCAAATAGAGATAATCCTCCCATCACGTCTGCTAGTCCATCAAATACATACGCAACATATCCTTAAGGATATGATTAACCCTCTCGGTCTATCCATCTGTCTCGGGGTGATAAGCTGAGATGAAGTTCAACTGTGTCCCCATTGCATGCTACAATGATGTCCAAAGAGCTAAAGTAAACACTAGATCCCTGTCAGAGATAATCCAACGTGGAATGCCATGTAACCTCACAATATCCTCCATGAACACTCTAGCTATGGACGATGCGGTGTAGGATGAGCGCATAGGTGAGAAGTGTGCCACCTTCGTCAACATATCCACTGTCACCATTATCGCATCATGTTGTCTTGAAGAGTTGGGTAAACCAACAATGAAATCCAATGAGATGATATCCCACTTCCACTCTGGTACTAAATGCGGTTGCAGGAGCCCTGCTGGGTGTTGGTGCTTAGCCTTAACTCACTGACACTCTAGACATCGTGACACAAAATCCATGATATCTCACTTCATCCCTGGCCAAAAGTACAACTGTCACAAATCTGCATGCATCTTCTTCACCCCAGGATGGGCTGAATAAGGTGCATGATGTGCTTCAGTCATGACCAAGGTACGAACACCATTTAAAGGAGGAACGTATATGCGCCCCGTGTGTCTCAATAGCTGATCTGAATCCAGAGTATAACCTGAATGTCTACCCTCAAGAGGTCTACCTTCCTCTATCACTATCCTGACCTCCTCGTACCAACTATCTGCTGGAAGGGCAGAAAGAATCTGACTCCGTAGATCCACAACTAGAGTCAACTCGGATATCTCATGTCTCCGTTGACTAAGTGCATCCGCTACAACATTCTCCTTCCCCTGGATGTACTTCACCTCAAAGTCGTACTCACAAAGGAACTCCATCCAATGCCTCTGCCTAGCATTAAGGTTGGGCTACGTGAAGATATACTGAAGACTCCTGTGATCACTATGTAGCTCAAACCTATGGCCAAGAAGGAAATGCCTCCATCTCATCAATGCATGCACAACTACTGCTAACTCAAAATCATGGGTGGGGTAGTTCAACTCATTTTCCTTGAGTTTCCATGACTCATATGCAATGACTCGACCATCCTGCATCAACACTGCACCAAGCCCCTCCAAGGACGCATCTATACAAACTACAAAGTCCCCAGTCGGATCTAGTATTGCAAGTATTGGTGCGCTAGTCAACATCTCCTTAAGGTTCTGAAATGCTGCCTCGCACTTCTTTAACCACTCAAACCTCTTCCCTTTCCTCTGAAGGGTAGTGATAGGATAACCTACCCTCGGAAAACCCTGCACACAGCGTATGTAATAACCTGCTAGCCCCATAAAACTACGTATCTCTGCCACATTTGTGGGCACAGGCCAATCTGAGATCGCTCAGATCTTCGCTGGATCCACTCAAATACCCTTCCCTAAGATGACATGCCCAAGGTATTGTAACTCAGATTTGAAGAACTCACACTTCGATAGGTTGGCAAACAACCGATTATCTCGCAAGCACTGCAATACCTACCACAAATGTTCCTCATGCTCTACCATAGTCCTGGGATAAATCAGAATGTCATCAAGGAACACCAAGACAAACCTGTCTAGGTATGTATGAAATACACCGTTCATCAGACTCATGAACACAGAAGGTGCATTCATCAACCCAAATGGTACTACTGTGAACTCGTAGTGACCATAACGCGTTCAAAACGATGTCTTATGAATATTAGAGTCAAAAGATCCAAAGCTGATGATATCCAGACTTAAGATCAATTTTCGAAAAGACGGTGGCACCCTTGACCTGATCAAAGAGATCATCAATCCTAGGAAATGGATATCGGTTCCTGATGATCACTTTGTTTAACTATCGGTAATCAATACATAACCGCAGTGAACCATCCTTCTTCTTCACGAAGATGACTGGTGCTCCCCAAGGTGAAATGCTAGGGTGAATGAAGCCCTTCTCTAACAATTCCTCAAGTTGCAAATGAAGCTCTTTCAGCTCCTGGGTAGTCATACGATAGGGAGCTCGAGAGATGGGTTGAGAACCAGGTATAAGATCAATCTTGAAGTCAATATCCCTCTGAGGTGGCATCCTTGGAATCTTGTCTGGAAACACATCAGAATACTCCTAAAGGACGGGGTGACTATCAAGAGAGACTTTCTCTTCTCCACTACCTAGATCCAAGTCATCCACTATAACAGCAAACAACTGGAAACCCTGACGAACACACCTTCTCAACTGCATAGCTAAGATGACCCTCAAAGAAATCAGCCTCAGGACTCCCACAATCTCTATCTCTCTACCAGATGCATCAATGCATCAAATTGACTTGCGTCAACAATCCAAGACCGCACTATGTGCCTCCAACCAATCCATCCAAATGACGATGTTATAAGAACCCAAGGGAATAACATGAAGGTCCAACCTCCAACCTACACTTTAGCACAAGGGAATGTGATGCGACTTTCGCACCTGAAGCTAGCTCTACCTGCCACCTATCGCCTTGCCTTACCGCACCCAATCTACATTGCGACACGACAAAAGAAGAAATGAAGGAGTCTGTTGCTCCTGAATCAAATAAAATGGTAACTGGGTTACCCATCAACATACCATAAGTCTCGATGACCATGCCCTAATGCTCTACCTTGCGGTTATGAATTGTTGCAAAAACTCGATGCCCTCTACTTGCATCACCAACTATCAGCACAGATGCCGCTGGTCCTTGAGAAAATCCAGCTATGCCCCTGTTGGGACAACCTCTAGCCATGTGACCCTGCTGACCACATGCAAAACACTCAATGACTCTACCAAAACCACTACCTCCAGATGGTGCACTAGACTGCTGTGCACTATCCCTGAAAGTAGACTGTGAACTCTGTGCTGGCTGCTCAAAGTTGGAGCGTTTCGCATGCCTCCAATTCCTGTCTCCCTGTCTCTGCTGGAAACCCTTATGTTTCCCCTGCGATGTCTACTGCTGCTGTTGACCACCCTGAGATGGCCCCTGCTGAGACTTAGGAGGTAAACCTCCCTGAGACTGCCCTCCTCTAGCACTAGATCCAACCACTGCACTACTGCCAACTGGAGCACTCATGTGCACCCCAAGTGACATACTCAAATTCTCTTGAACCAAGCGTGCTTTCTCTACTGCCACTTCCATGGTCTTGGGTTCAAAAACCCTCACACCATCGCTGAGATGGGCATTTAAGCCCCTGACAAAATGGTGAACTAACATGTGCTCGTCATCACCAATCCCTACATACTGTTTGAGCTCATAAAAACGATGCTCATACTACTCAACAGATAGTGCTAACTGATGCAAGGCATGGAACTCATCCCCTCAGCACTGATGCCAATGCTCAGATAAAAATCAAGCTCTAAATCTCTCTACAAAGATCTCCCATGATGCAGTGTGAATATCAATATGGAGCTTCTGCTCCTCTAATCTCCACCAAGTGGAGGCAAATCCTCTCAACTGCATAATGGCATAACGAGCTTTGGTGTTGCTACCATACAGATGCATGGTGAAACACCTATCCAAGTCTATTAGCTAGGTCTCGGCCTCTAGACCTATACCAGATCCATCATATAATGGAGGGTTCCCTCTGAACAACCTCATGTGAGCCTCAAACTGGGGTGGAGCTTCCCTCACCATAGGGTTAATCTGAACCTCTACCTGCCTAGGTCCAAGGAGTGCCAAAGCCTCCTCTAGCACTCTACACGTTGCCTCGATCCCTGTTGGATCCTACTGTAGATTACCAACCCCAAGTGCGTTATGCGATCCCTATTGTTCCTCCTAATTAGGAATAAGAGAAACTAAAGGAGGAGAGTCATGTTGACTCTCACTATGACCGCCTAGACGGCCACGAACATGCCCTCTACCTCTTTCGCGTTTGGGCAGCATAATCCTGCACAAACACGTTAAGGTATTAGGCAAGGTACACAACTCAAATCTTAAACAACTAAAGCTTAATGGTTCCATCATAATCCCAGAGTACCCAATGTTTAAACCTAGGCTCTGATACCATGTGTAACGCCCCACCACGCAACCCTAGAGGAAGTTGCATTTAACTACTTAAACGAAATATTTTTTTTTAAAGGATAATTAATAAGTTAATTAACTAATGCCAACAACCTCTAAGGTTACGAGACAAAGGCTATATAGAACCTCAACGAAACATGAATATAAACTATGACAATTATTTAATCAATAAATTAATGCATACATTCCAAGTAAGATGAAATAACAACAAGCATAAGATAAGTCTTTCGATTTCATTAATCCATTCAATAAACCATAAGGTTACAATCACTCATTCCCCGAATGAGGCAATTCCAATAAAAGAGGGTTACAATTACAAATTCCACCTCGATAACAAGAGGGGTAATGATTACAAGATTAATGGAAAGGGTAACAAGAAAGAACTGCAACTGAAACAACCATGAGCTCTCCAACTGGAAGTCTCGTCCACATGAACAAGGAGAAAACCCAACGAAGTAAGGTGCATGTTCCACCCAACCAAGTGGAACCCAAAGGTCCACCCCCCGTGCTAGGAGATAGTAACCAGAATCTCTAACCAAGGACTTCTACCACTAGACATAGGCTAACATAACCATACTGAAATAAATACAGTAACAACACTTAATCACAGGGTTATAATGCTTCCAGAAATTACATAATCAATTGCATCACTGATGCGAACATACTGTTGACCTAGGAGAAGTGTCATCACATCGTTACATAGGTTATCCTGGTGAGTCTTCCTAGGTCTCGGCCCCCATCTTAGGTTATCTTGGTAACCTCTAACGACTTCCGGCCCCTCATGTAAACCAATGCGGAATCAGTTATCTTTCGTGGTGACAAGATAACGATCTTGCCATTCCAAGCCTTCCCGTCTCGACCCAAGTCTTTACAAGCCCTTGTGGTCAGGAGCGAGGCATAATTATCTTATTAAATATTTGCTACTACATGATACTCTAATCATTTAATTTAGTTATCACTGGACTAACTAACTTATAACGAGTTATCCTAGCACCACTTTGTGTGCCAGCCCTCGTTATAAGCCACTCCTCTAAGACGACACGTGGAACAACTCCAAAACCCAAGGGTACACAAGTGTTACGCAAGGATATCACATCCCTAACCATGACATACAGTCAACAAACTCCCGTTCGTGATAACCGGGAAACAAACTGGTTATGCACTACCCAAGGCCATCTATGGTTGACTACATAGTACGACAACCCACAGACTGAAATCCCAACTGGAAGACTTGTTAATTATGAAGCCCACACTTCCTAATGATACGCACGTAGATCAATGCCAAAACCATAATCAAATCTACTTTGGATTCACTAAACCCATGTCTTAACTAACATTCAATAACCAGTGCGTTCAATAAACAAAATTAATTACGCCACTTAAAAAAAATGTTTTATTCCCACGCAGCATTTAAAAGCATAACACATTGATCGTGACCCCATAATTCACTTTAAAACAAGTTCCCATTTTAAATAAAACATTTATTCCATAGTCATTTAACTCCATCAAAAAAATAATATTTCTTTTTTTTTTTTAAATAATGAAATAATACAATAATAAACACTTTAAAAAAAAACATTAATATTTAATAATAATATGACTATACTTATTTAAAATTTCCACAATTTAATAATTTAATAGTCATACTATTAAAATAATCCATGTATTTAAACTATAAAAGAAATAAATAATACTATAATATTATAAAAATTATAGTATTTTAAGTTAAATATTATTATTTTATTATTTTTTAAAAATAAACTAAATTTCAAAAGGACCCACGCCTTGCCTCGAACCGTGTGCACGACTAGGGCTAAGGCCGCGGGTTACATTTTCCGCCGACTGTCGGCACCGTTGGCAGTTAGGGCAGGGTTTGGCGGAGCTCATGGCAGCTGCAGGAGGCGGCGCCACCAGAATTCACAGGAGCGGGGGTCAGGGGAGGAGGCGCGAACGACGTAGCTGGCCACCACCTGTGGTGGCGTGGGTTGCACAGAGCACAACCGACCACCACTGGTGGTCGCGCGGCCTACGCGGTCCGCTAAGCTGCGAATGGGGGTTGCGTTGGGCACGCTCCCCCACGCCACTTCCCAAGGGGGCGGTGATGGGGTGAGCCCCAACACCCCCTCCCTTTTTTTTTAATTTTTAATTTTTATTTTAAAATAGGACTGTCATTTTTATATTTTATATTTTTTTATTTTTATTTTTAAAATGAAAACCAAAGCCTTAAAAGGCTAGGAAGAGGATCAAATTCTGGAAAAAAAATTATTTTAATAAAAATTTGCCAGCATGACCTTATATGGCAATATATATAAAAAAAAAATATCCTCATAACCAAGAAAAGAGACATATATTTTAAACAAATAAATAGATGCTTAAACATGACCTCCATTCAGACAAAATTGAAGCTCTCAAACAAATTGATGAACATAAGAGAACATTCAAAATGGAGACAACAATGCCACAAGAAATTCTTTATTTCCAAATTACAACTTAATTAAATTGAAGCACAAACAATAAAACCAAAATGAAACCTGATTCTCTTGGAGTATGCTGAAGAACCTATTGCTACTTTGAAACCCTCTTGAGCACTTCAAATTCCTCAAGCTTTTCCTTCAAACCCACAAAATCAAGCAATTTTCCTCTTCTCTTTTCCAATTTTTTCAAAAAAACTCCATGTTTAAAAATTGTGAAGAAATTCAAGATAATGCAAAATTTTCTCCAAAATCCCACAACAACCCTCATAAATTTTTGAAAACAGAATAGCAAAAGTCTTTCTTTTGAATTTTTGAATTTTTGAATTTCAAAATTAGCTTTTAATTTATTTTTCTAATTTTTCAATTCCAATTCAAATTTGCATGCATTTTCAAAATGAATAATTTAAATCATTTCAACATGAACAACTTAATCAATTAATAATTAAATCTACCATAAGATTAAATATCAAATTAATTAACTTAAATTACTCAATAATTAAATCACAAATCCTACATTATTCTGGCTCCCCAATTAGACCGAAACTAGTCAAACTGAACAAAAAGTAACAACTGGAGCAAACTAGGACTGACGACACACTACAACTAGGGTGACGACTCGGCGTGGAAATCCTAGCTACTATCTCCCAATCGATTGTCATTGGGCAATGGACATGCTCAAACCTGAGAAACCAGGTGGAGTCAATGTCCTGTACTTGTCAACCTGCAACACAGAATATATCCACATGCAATAATATGTCATAAATAAGGCACACCGTGAAGTGGAAATCACGAGATTGCAGGGCACTCGCAAGCGAGTGATGCGATACTATCCTCTTCACCAATACAATAGTTCTAACTGATGCATCTAACATAGCAGCATAATTGAAAGCATGAAACATCATTAGTTAAATATCCGCATATGTTAATTCCAAACATGTCATAATAATCATATCCAAATGTAATATCACCACATCAAAATACGTCACGATAAAACAGTGATCCATTGAAATCAAGTACATATTCCAAGTACAAAGAAAAACTAAAGCATAGATAAGAAACAAAATAGTTCGCACAATAGATCAAAATGGAGGGGTATTACACTTTCTCTCTCCTCTTTATCTCACCATTCTCTCTTTCCCTCTATGTAACTCTCTCCTTTGTATATCACCATTCTCTCTCTACTTATCTTTATCTCACTTATCCCTCTTTACCCCTCCCTTCCTCCCCTCTCTCTCCAACCCTCCCTCCATCTCTCTCTACTTCTCTCTATCTCACATATCCCTCTCTGCCTACATCTCCCTCCATCACTCCCTACCACACTCTCTCTATTACTCTCTAGCTCACCTCTCTCTCACCTCCCTCTCTCTCCCTCCATATCTCTCCCTCCATCTGTCCTTCATTATCTACTATTTATCTCTCATGTCTCTCTACCTCTCCTTCCCTCTCTACTTATCTTTATCTCCCCTTTCCCTCCTTCCCTCCCCCTAATCCCCCCCCCCCTCTTTCTCTCTCCCCCTATGAGGATCAAGGGTGTAAGGTTTAGTGTTTAAGGTATAGGGTTGAGGTTATAATGTTGAGTGTATAGGGTATAGGGATTATGGCTTAGGATATTAGGTATAAATTTGATGGTATAGGGTTTAGGGATGAGGGATGAGGGTTTAGGGTTTATGGTTTAAGGTATAGGGTTGAGAGTTGAGGGATAGTGTTCAGGGTTAAGGGTATAAGGTTAAGTGTATAGGGTATATGGATTAGGGTTTAGGATATTGGGTATATGGTTGAGAGTATTGGGTTGAGGGTTTAAGATTCAAGTATAAGTTTGAGGGTTGAGGGTTGAGGTATAATGTTCAGGGTTGAGGGTATAAGGTTAAGTGTATAGGGTATAGGGAGTAGGGTTTAGGATATTATGTATAGGGTTTAGGGTATAAGGTATAGGGTTAAGGCTTGAGAGTGTAGGGTTTACCATTTAAGTATAAGATTGAGGGATAATGTTTAGGTTTTAGGTTATAGGGTTGAGGGTGTAGGGTTTAGGGCTTAAGGTATAGGGTTGAGGGTTGAGGGATAGTGTTAAAGGTTGAGGGTATAGGGATTAGGGTTTAAAATATTGGGTATAGGGTTGATGGTATTGGGTTTAGGATTGAGGGTTTATGGTTTATGGTTTAGGGTACAAGGTTGAATGTAGGGTTTAGGGTTTAAGTATAAGGTTGAGGGATGATGTTTAGGGTTTAGGTTATAAGGTTGAGGGTATAGGGTATAGGGAAGAGGGTTGAAGGTGTAGGGTTTAGGGTTGAAGGTATAGGGTTGAGGGTTGAGGTATAGTGTTCAAGGTTGAGGGTATAGGGTTAAGTGTATAGGGTATAAGGATTAGGGTTTAGGATATTTGGTATAGGGTTGAGGGTATTGGGTTTAGGGTTGAGGGTTTAGGGTTTAAGGTTCAAGGTTTAGGGTATAATATTTAATGTAGGGTTTAGGATTTAATTATAGGGTTAAGGGTTAAGGGATAATGTTTAGGGTTTAGGGTATACTTTCTTTAGGTATAAGGTGTAGGGATGAGGATTGAGGGTGTAGGGTTTATGGTTTAAGGTATAGGATTGAGGGTTGAGGGATAGTGTTTAGGGTTTCAAGGGTATAATGTTAAGTGCATAAGGTATATGGATTAGGGTTTAGGATATTGGTTATAGGGTTGAGGGTAATAGGTTTAGTGATTAGGGTGTAGTGTACACGGTTGAATGTAGGGTTTAAGGTTTAAGTATAGGATTGAGAGATAATGTTTAAGGTTCAGGGTTTAGGGTATAAGGTTGAGGGTATATGTTATAGGGATGAGGGATGAGGGTTTAAGGTATAGGCTTAAGGGTTGAGGGATAGTGTTCAGGGTTTAGGGTTTAGGGTTAAGTGTATAGGGTATAGAGATTAGGGTTTAGGATATTCAATATAGGGTTGAGGGTTGAGGGTTTAGGTTACAAGGTTGAATGTATGGTTGATGGTTTAAGTATAGGGTTGAGGGTATAATGTTAAAGTGTATAGGGTATAGGGATTAGGGTTTAGGATATTGGGTATAGGATTTAGGGTGTAGTATTTAGGGTATAAGGTATAGGGTTAAGGGTTGAGAGTGTAGGGTTTAGGGTTTAAGTATAGGGTTAAGGGATAATGTTTAAGGTTTAGGGTATAAGGTTAAGGGTATAGGGTATAGGGATGAGGGTTGAAGGTGTAGGAATTAGGATTTAAGGTATAGGTTTGAGGTTTTAGTGATAGTGTTCAAGGTTGAGGGTATAGGGTTAAGTATATAGGGTATAGGCATTAGGGTTTAGGATATTGGGTATATGGTATAAGGATTAGTCTTTAGGATATTTGGTATAGGGTTGAGGGTATTAGGTTTAGGGTTGAGGGTTTAGGTTACAAGGTTGAATGTAGGGTTGAGGGTTGAGGGTTGAGGGTCTAAGGTTAAGTGTATTAGGTATAGGCATTAGAGAGGGAAAGAGGGAGGGAGGGAGAGAGAGAGGTGAGATAGAGAGAGAGGAGGGAGGGATGAAGAGATATGCGGGTTAAGTGTATATGGTAGAGGGATGAGGGTTGAGGGTGTGGAGTTTATGGTTTAAGGTATAGGGTTAAAGTTATAAGGTTAAGTTTATAGGGTATAGGGATTAGGGTTTAGGATATTAGGTATAGGGTTGATAGTATTGGGTTTATGGTTGAGGGTTTGGGGTTTAGGGTACAAGGTTGAATGTAGCCTTTAGTGTTTAGGTATAAGGTTTAGGGTTGAGGGTTGAGGGATAATGTTTAGGGTTTAGGGTATAAGCTTGAGGGATTGGGTATTGGGTTTAGGATAGAGGATTTAGGGTTTAGGGTACAAGATTGAATGTAGGATTTAGAGTTTAATTATAGGGTTGAGGGATAATGTTCAGGGTTTAGGTTATAAGGTTGAGGGTATAGGGTATATGGATGAGGGTTGAAGGTGTAGGGTTTAGGGTTTAAGGTATAGGGCTGAGGGTTGAGGGATAGTGTTCAAGGTTGAGGGTATAGGGTTAAGTGTATAGCATATAGGGATTATGGTTTAGGATATTGGGTATAGGGTTGAGGGTATTGGGTTTTGGGTTTAGGGTATAAGGTTGAATGTAAGGTTTAGGGTTGAAGGTATAAGCTTTAGGTATAGGGTATAGGGATGAGGGTGTAGGGTGTAGGGTTTAGGGTTTAAGGTATAAGGTTGAGGTTTGAGGGATAATGTTTAGGGTTGAGGGTATATGGTTAAGTGTATAGGGTATAGGGATTAGGGTTTAGGATATTGTGTATTGGGTTTAGGTTGTGCAGTTCAGGGTATAAGGTATAGGGTTAAGGGTTGAGAGTGTGGATTTTACCATTTAAGTATAGGGTTGAGGGATAATGTTTAGGGTTTAGGGTATAAGGTTGACAATATAGCGTATAGGGATGAGGGTTGAGGTTATAGGGTTTAGGGTTTATGGTATAGGGTTGAGGGTTGAGGGATAATGTTCAAGGTTGAGGTATAGGGTTAAGTGTATAGGGTATAGGGATTAGGGTTTATAATATTGGATATAGGGTTGATGGTATTGGGTTTAGGATTGATGGTTTAGGGTACAAGGTTTAGGGTACAAGGTTGGATGTAGGATTTAGAGTTTAAGTATAGGGTTGAGGGATAATGTTCAGGGTTTAGGTTATAAGGTTGAGGGTATAGGGTATAGGGATGAGGGTTGAGGGATAGTGTTCAGGGTTGAGGGTATAGGGTTAAGTGTATAGGGTATAGGGATTAGGGTTTAGGATATTGGGTATAGGCTTGAGGGTATTAGGTTTAGGGTTGAGGGTTGAGGGTTTAGGTTATAGGGTTGAGGGATTAGGGCTTATTTAATAGATTGAAGGTAGAGGGTTATAGTTGAGGGATAATATTCAGCTTGTTGAGTGTATAAGATTAAGTGTGTAAGGTATAGGGATTAGGGTTTAGGATATTCGGTTTAGGGTTTACAATATAGATTGAGGGTATAAGGCATAGGGTGAGTTGGGTTGAGAGTGTATGTTTTAGGTTTTAAGTATAGGGTCCAAGCACAATATTCAAGGTTTAAGGTATAAGGGTGAGGTTATAGGGTATAGGGATGATGGTTTGTGAGTGTAGATTTCAAGGTTTAAGGTATAGGGTTGAGGATTGAAGGATTAGGGCTTAAGTATATGGTTGAGGGTATAGGGTAGATGGTTGCAATTTTATAGTTGAGGGATAATGGTAAAGGTTGAGTGCCTAAGATATATAGTTCAAGGTTTAAGGTTGAGGGTATAAGGCATATGAATGTGGGATAAGGGTTTAGGGAATAAGTATAGGGTATAGGGTAAAGGTTTTAAGGTTGAGGGATAATGTTCAAAGTTGATTGTCCAAGGTTAAGTGTATAAGGTATAGGGTTTAAGACTTTAAGGGTATTTAGGTGTTGAGGGTTTAAGGGTTTAAGGTTTGAGGGATTAAGGGTTAAGGGTTGAGGGTTTAAGGGTTGAGGGATTAGGGTTTAAGGTATAATGTCGAGGGTAGAGGGTTTAGGGATATGGTTTAGGGTTTAAGGTTTAACGGTTGAGGTTTGAGGTTTTAGGGATAGGGTTGAGGGTTGAGGGTTAAGGGATTAGGGTTTAAGGGTTAAGTGTTTAAGGCTTTAAGGTTTAAGGGTCAAGGGTTTAGGTTTTGATGGTTTAAGGGTTGAGCAATAAGAGATTAGGGTTTAAGGTATAGGGTTGATGAATTAGGGTTAAGGGTTTAATATACAAGGGTTTAATGAATTAGGGTCCAGGGTTTAAGGTTGAGGGTATAAGACATATGGATGAGGGTTGAGGGTTTATGGCATAAGTATAGTGTTGAGGGTATAGGGAATAGGTTAGAGGTATAAAGGTTGAGGGATAATGTTCAAGGTTGAGTGTCCAAGGTTAAGTGTATAGGGTTTAAGGGTATCTAGGGGTTGAGAGTTTAGGGTTTAAGGGTTTAAGGTTTGAGGGATTAAGGGTTTAAGGGTTGATGGATTAGGGTTGAGGCTTTAGGGTTGAGGGTTTAAGGGTTGAGATTTTAAGGGTTTAATGTATAGGGTTGAGGGATTAGGGTTGGGAGGGAGAGAATTGAGAGAGAGAGAGAGGCATATAGGGAAGGAGAGATAGAGAGGGGGAGGAGAGATGGAGAATTAGAGAGAGAGGGAGAGGTAGGGAGGGAGAGAGAGAGAGGTGAGATGTAGAGAGAGGAGGGAGGGAGAGACATATAGAGAAGTAGATAGGGGATGAGGGAGGGATAGAGGGAGAGAGAAGTGCGATACATAGAATGAGAGAGAGGGGGAAGGAGGAAGGTGGAGAGATTGAGAGAGAGTGAGGAGGGAGGGTGAGAGATAGGTAGAGAGGGATAGGTTAGATAGAGAGAAGTAGAGAGGGAAGGTGGATGGGATGAAGGAAGAGAGTGAGGAAATGAGTAAGGTGGAGAGATTGAGAGAGAGAGAGGAGGGAGGGAAATAGAGAGGTAGAGAGGGATAGGTTAGAGTGAAATAGAGAGGGAAGGTGGGTGGGAGGAAGGAAGAGAGAGAGAGAGAGAGAGAGAGAGATAGAGAAAATTAGAGAGGGAAGGAGGAAAGGAGGGAGGGATGGAGGGAGAGAGAGAGGTTAGATAGATAGAAGTATAGAGGTAAGGAGAGATTGTGAGAGAGAGGTCTAGAGAATAAGGGATAAAAAATGAGTGAGATAGAGAGAGAGAGAGATGATACAACTTGCTGATTACTGAAATTTGACCTCCTGATTACTGAAATTTGACATGATGATTACTAAAATTTGGTTGTCTAAAAAATTGTTAGAATTTGAATTATAACTCCTAGAGATTCGAAACCACTCTCAAACATCCTAAAACTATATACATGAAATATAACTTAAAGTATAAGAAGGTAAATGTCCATATGTAAATGTCAACTTATACTTAAACTTTTATTTCATGTATATAGTTTCCCTGAAAGATAACAAGAAGAAAGAGAACAAAAAGAGAACAAAAAAATTCAATGTAGACCAAAATGTGAGCGCGTTATAATGTGCTCGTGTTATGGTAATACTTTTTTGAATTAAAAAAATGTGAATTTTTTGAATTAAAAAATGTGCATTTTTTTAAATTCAAATCATAACACGAGTGCATTATAATGCACTCACGTTTTGGCTTAATAATGACCAAGCCTAGGCTTGGTCATTACCAACCCATAACGCGAGCGACTTTTAGTAAAAAATGCTTGTGTTTTCACTATTTCAAGATGAAAAAGTGAATTGGCCACTTTTTGGCCCCTCATCTTTCTGCACCCTCCCAAAGATAAAACCCTAAGGATGAAAATTTATTACTAATGGGTAGAAGAGAGGAATTCACCAAAATGAAAAGAAAAACAACCCTCTTAACGAAAAGGAAGGGAGAGAAAATAACTTTCATAAATCTGAGGTAAATAACATCAATATTTAGAATCTACCCTACATGTAAGATAGTTGAACATTTTAAATATATAAATTCTCTAAAATACTTAAAAAAACTGAATAGAACAATGAAAGTACTTAGTTGAAAACTTCGATAGGTGTTATCTAGATGATGATATTCTAATAGTGTAAAAATGTTAATGAAGATTAGATGAATGCCTTGAAATCAATGAATTATTTGTCTACTGATCTATATCACTTCCATGATTTCATATTTGATATGTGCCCATGGATCCAATCTCTGCAAAAATTTTGAATATTGCTTTTAGCTTACCTCAATTTTCTTAGTCTATTGTTGCATAAAATCTAATTCTTATACTGGTTTGCAAATTGTAAATATAATTGCTTCACTTTTGTCAAACCATGTAAGGATACAAATTTAATGACTAGATAAATGATTGAGGACAACACTCACAAACATGTAAGATGCTCTAGATGCTTGTGCAATGTAATGTTCTAAAAAGAATTTCTTGTTAATGTGTGCAAGTAGTAAATGTTAGCTCTAGGATGATGTCTAAACATGTATAATGACAACCAAATCTAGATTATTTAGGATGAACAATGACAATTGGATGCACTAAAATGAACTAGGGCCACACTTTTAAATACATCACCAAAGGTTATACAAAATACTTTTATGCCTTAAGTCAAGTTGACTCCAAAATTAAATTTAAAATTTAAAAACAAATGGATAATTTATGTGAATAGATAGGAACATAAAAGCCTTGAATTGTGTACCCATTCTTAATTAAAAATACACCATTTATCCATTTATTACTATATGAGGACTAATCAAACCAAAATGAGCCCAACATGAATGTGAAAAGTATATGATATGCATTTTTCTCCAAGTCAAAGTATTCAAATTTTACAAAGGCATCTTGTAGTTTATTGCTACATTTAAAATTTAAGAATGCCCATTCACTAAAAGAGTTCAAATAATTAGACAATATTCATTGGAGAGTTTGAAAATCATTCTAGAGAGCTTGGAGTATCAATACACTATGCTTATAAGAGTTATTTGAATCAGTTTAGACAATTTGAAAATTAAGTTCTTGGAACTCAATTATTCGAGTATAACTAATAAGAATGATAGCATATTTTTTAATTGCACCATCCACAAAAAAAAACCACCATGAAATATTCAAAGTGATGGTCGAAATGAAATTATAACTTGTGATTTCCGAAGTATTTAATTGTTGTTAATTTAATAATTTTTAACAATCGACTAGAGATGAATAGGCATTGCTAATTATAAAGAAAAAAATTAAAAAACTAGTTAAGTACAACTGTTAACCAGGGGCGTGCGGCGCCCAAGGTTCAGTAAAGCCCACGTTTTTAACTCGACAATCCACAACCAATTTGCCCCTGATTTACCTAGTTCTACAAATTATTCAGAATTGACAGCCGTAGCGCTTTCAACCATATACGCAGCTCACAGATTGTTCCCAAACCACTCCTCACAAGCATGTTGATGTACGGCCTGCCGCCAATGCAAAATAAATGGTATTCCAAGCATTATATTACGCTTTGCATCAGACAGCTCTGAATCTTAACTCCTCCTTCACATCTATTGAAATATCTCTGGCTTGAATGCAAAAATGCTGCTCCAAAATTCGTCTGCCCTTAGCCCAAAATTGAGTCCGCTTGGCTGCATTTCACGGACAAGGGCGAGCCATAGAAATCAACATTCTACCCTGCACAATCTCTCCTCTTCTCTCATGTTTACAACAGATTTCTCGCATTTTCATTTGGCACTTCGCCCCCGCATGAGAACGCCACAGGAATGTTGTTCCAAGCTTACAGAGGTCTGTTATGAAGAAATGTTGGAGGCAAATCCTGGGAATCCGCTGCTGCTCAGGAACTACGCCAAGTTTTTACACGAGGTAAGCTGCCAAGATTTTCATTTGAATGCTTTTTTCGTTTAATTGTTTGCTGGGCATGGAGATAGGTGATGTCTTTCATTCTTTACTGATACTTGAAGGAAAATTGTGTTTGACGGCGATGTTAGGTGAAAGAGGACATTAGCAAAGCAGAGGAATTCTATGAAAGGGCCATAGTGGCCGGTCCTGCAGATGGAGAAGTTCTGTCACTTTACGCCCAACTCATATGGGAAACTCAAAAAGATGGAGACAGAGCACAATCTTACTTTGATCGAGCAGTCGAGGCTGCCCCTAATGACTGGTAATTAAAAGCCCGAGACCACATTCTTTAAAGCTTGTAAATCCTGGTTTTCTTGGCTAATTCAGGAACGGGTAATTGACAATGGTTGGTGTTGGCAGCTATGTAATTGCCTCCTATGCCAGTTTTTTGTGGAACTCGGAGGAGAGTGATGGTGGTGTGTGAGAGCATCTCCCAACAAATGGTGGCGCTTGAAGTTTTGAAAATCATGAGAGCGGTGCATTTCAGGCATCGCTTCCATGGCAGACCTTTCCAAAATTTGCCCCCGAATATAAGGAGGTGATTTAGGCAGTGGGTGCGGCTGAGGTTTGTACGCTTGGCAGTTGTAACAGCATTCTGTTTAAGCCCCTTTAGACAAGAGAAGCTGCGGAGCAGGGCTGGTCCCTGCCTAAATACGGTTAAAAGCTGTTGATTTGTAATATGTCACTGTAATTAATGAAAATTATGTGTATACAGAAACATCGTGATTTCTATGCTTGTAAAGTGCAAAGACAACGTGCCTATTAAGAGCACACCTGGGAAAAAGCACAAGAAATGTCACAGACGAAAAAGGGAGCTGATACAGCAGTGTACAAAAGAAGAATCTGTCTGAGAAAGGTGTCATTGTATGGACGGAAAGGTTTGAGCGGGCCATTTATTGTAAGTCTAAAGCAGAATTTATCTGTCCAAACAAATATTTCGACTGCTGTGGAGCAAAGGCCTTATTTTTATGACTGACATGTGGCTGTTCGCTGGATAAAATGTGGAGGCAAATAAATGGGGAGGCCTTATTTATGACTTACATTTATAGTTAAGGTTTCAACTTTACAATCATCAAATACGAGATGTTCAAAAAGACTTTAAGAAATAGGTAAATATATAGTTGTACATTATGATATTATAGTTGTGTATTAAGTCTTTTTTTTTGATACATTAATATGAAATCACATTTAATTTGTTATTTTTAGATCTAAAGAATATGTTTCATTCAATTACAAATCAATAATAACAACTACTAATTATGTTAAGGCATTCCTTATATGAATCCAATGACTTCCTTGATCACTATCTATATGGTATAGGTATAATGCAAGACAATTACATGTATTGGGATCATGATTTTTTTATTTTCTTATAAATATATGTATTAATTTAGAATCAAATATGAATAATTTTTTAGAATGTTTTTACTTTATAAAAAAATCTTGAATATTTTTTAATTTTTAAATATATTAATTTTAAAACTTATTTTATGTGTAATACTAAATTTAGAGTATTTATTTAAATACATTAATTTAAAAATTTATTTTGGTCTAATAAATTTAACCTATTTGTTTGATATGTAAATTTGAAAATAACTATTGTTTTTCAAATTTTAATTATTTTATTTTATTATTCAAAAAGACATTTTAAATAACATCAATTTTTTTTTTTTTAATTTTGAAAGGTAATCTTGATTTTTTAAATATATTTATTTAAAAACATACTTTTGTGCAACAATAATTTTAGGATATTTCCTTTCTATTTAATTTTCAAAATTTAAATATAATAATTTAAAAACTTATTTTTATGTTTAATAATTTAAGATATTTGTTTTATATGTAATCTTTAAAATTATTATTCTTTTTCACTCGTTGATAATCTTCTTTTTATTTTACTATTCAAAATGACATTTTACAATGATAATAAAGAATATTTTGGATTTCTAAAGAAGATCTTGAGTATTTTTTAATTTTAAATATATTAATATAAAAACTTACTTTATGTTAACAATAAATTTTAAGATGTTTTCTTTGTATTTATTTTTCTATTTTCAAATACATTAGTTTTGAAATAATTTTGTATTTGTAATATATTTAAGATATATTTTTATGTATATGAACCCAACAAAAACTTTCATAATCAACAATCAATATATATAATTAATATATAATACAAATTAAGTTATATTTATTTTCAAAATAATATCATGGTTATATATATTTATAATTAAAATATATATTTATATAGTATAATATAATTATACTACTAAATTATATCTCTTTATATCTCCCTCCATCTATATCACCCCCTCTCTCCCTTCCCCCTTCTCTTTCTCTCTCATTCACTCCTCTCCAACTCCATCTCTATCTCTATTTCTCTTTATCTCCCTCTCACTCATCTCTATCTCTTTCTATCCATATCTTCCTCCACCTCTCTCCCTATCTCTCTATATCTTTAAATCACCCTTTATCTATATCTCTCCCTCTCTCCCTCTACCTCTCTCTATATATTGAGCCATCTCTCTCTCTCTCTCCCCCCATATTCTTCTCCTTCCCTCTCTATTCATCTCCCCCCCTTCTTTTCTCTCTCCCTCCTCTACCTATCTTTCCCCCTCTTCTCTCTCCACCTTCTCTACCTATCTCTCTCTCTCTTCCACTCTCTCTCCCTCCTCTACCTATCTCTCTCCCTCTCCCTAGTCTCTATCTCTCCCTCCTCTACCTCTCTCCCTTTCTCTCCCTCCCTCTATCTCCATCCTCTCTCGCTCCCTCGCTCCCTCCATATCCCCCCATTTATCTCTCTATCTCTACCTCTCTCTCCCTTTCATTTCCCACATATATCTATCTCTCTCTTTCTCTTTCCATGTATCTTTGTATCTCTTGTTTCTCCATCCCTCTCTCCATCTCTATTTTCTATCTCTACTTCTCTCTACTTCTCTCTATTTGTCTCTCCCTCTCCATCTCTCTCTACATCTCCTTATACCTCTATCTTTCTATCACACTATCTCACCATCTATATCTCTCTCTATCTCTCCATCTCCCTCTTACTCTACATATCTCTATCTCCATATCCCCCTCTATCTCTCTATTTCTTTTTTTCCCCTCTTCCTCTCTTGTTCTATCTTCATCTCAAACTCTATTTCTCTCTCTCCCCCTCTATCTCTAGACATGTCTTCCTCTCTCTATCCATCCACATCTCTCCCTCTCCCTCTTCTTAAACCTCTATATGTATATCTATTTTCCTCTCCATCCCCATTTCTCCACATTTCTTCTTCCATCTCTCCCTCCATCTTTATCTCATCACCTCTCCATCTTTCTCTGCCCCACTCAACCTCTCTCTATATATTACTTCTTATCTCTATCTTTATCTTTCTATATCTCCCTCTTTATATATTTATCTATTCCATCTATATCTATTAGGCTCCCTCCTCTCTCTTTACCTCTCCCTCTCCTTCTCCCTATCTTTGTCTTTGTCTCTATCTCCATCTCCATCTCCATCTCCATCTCCGTCTCCATCTCCATCTCCATCTCTATATCTATCTTCCTCTCTATCTCTATCTCCTTATCCCCCCCCCTCTCTCTCTCTCTTCCTCCCTCTATCTCCCCCTCTTCCTATCCTAATCTCTCCCTCTCTCCCTATTGCAAACATAGCATGAGATCAATTATCTTCTCGATTTAGAGGTTCTATTTTAGTCATGTTTGAATCCATGTAAGTGGATGCAAAGTTGATTTGAAGCTAGCACTTCTCCATTGAGACCTTTGTTGCACAAACACCATCATTTGATAAATGGCCTACCAACTGACCTCATGTACTACACAAATGTATGTAAAAAATAGACCAAAAAATTCTCTAATTGACCTTCCACACCTCTTTGACATATCCATTGCACACCAAGGTGTGGTTGGTAGTGTTATAATATTAAAAATATTGAATATTAATCCAAAAATATTATCACAACTATTGAAACATGCTCAATTGCGAACTCTTCTCCTTTAAAAATATACATTTTTTTTTTAAATTATCATCACAAAAGAGCTCACTCTGTAAAAAAATCATTCATTTAGTACCATTTCTATGGAATTTGGGATTTATACAAATACCGCAATAAAATTAAGTTATGGGTCATAAGAAAACAAAAGTAGTGTAGATTTCACCTATACTTGGCATATGAAAACCTACACATTTCCATTGTTTTTTCTTGGAATAAAGACAAGACATTGTCATACTTGCAACTTAGTTAACTTCTTTAAAGCCTATTTTTGGGCTATTTTATTATTGCTTAAAATTACAACTTGTTCAATTCACTGAACTTATTATAGAGCCACACCACAAGTGAAGACATGAAGAATATGCATGCTCTTAAAAATAAATTTACCATGATAAATGAATTGAAGAAATGGATGACAAAGAGCAAAGCTATCATAAATATGAAATGATTACACCCTTACAAATCTACATATTGATAATAGAAAAAGAACAAGATGTGACTTTACCATACTTATGGGATACTGATCTTCCACCAAAAGAAAATTGACAAATATTAAATTTTCCTTTTGAATCAATAAATTTAGAAGATTAAGTGGTGTGAAACACCTTGTTAAAAATGTGAATTATATAATTATTTTGAGGTTCACAAATCAAGCTATTAATTCTTTTGTTTAATCATTTAAAAAATAGATTAGAAAGTTTGTATATCAAAAGTAGAATTTCAAATCTCTATAATTTATGTCTTGTATATGTTTATCCTTTGTATGACATGAGATTAAAAAATTGTTGAACTCACATAAGTGTTAAAGTACATTTAAATAAAAATGTTATATTGTGATTTTATTCTTTTATGAATTCTAGTTGTTGGTGTGACTACAATAATTATCTAATTAATTTTTTGAAAACAAAAATCATATCTAGTTAGTTTAGTATACCTAGGGTATTTATTTTGTATATCTTAAGTTATATGATTATGATACTTGCAATAATTATATATTATTTTTTTCTCACATTTTTTATATGCAATGGTCCTCTTGTATGTTGTGAATCTTGTATGAATTGTATTATTATTGACATATTAATTATTATTGCTTCTCTCATGTGGAAGATATAATTATTGAACAAAGGTTGTCATTACTGTCAAAGGTGTGTATGGTTGTCAAAGGAGATATGATCAGAGGCGACACTATATTTTCAAAAGTTGTACTATCGTACCTATCTATGTTGGTAATTGTATTTTCATATCATTTTGAGTTCAATAAATATATATGTTACTAGTTATATTGATAAAATAAGCTGAGGAGTGTTCGTGTTCCAAAAGTATGTATCAAGAGATATGTGTGACTATTGTATGTTTGTAATATCATGCACACATCTATTCACCATGATAGAGGTGATCTAGAAGGCTGTACCAAAATGTTTCAGTTCAATGCTTCTCAATTTTCCTTTTTGAAGACATTGTTGGCTCTGCAGTTTGAGAGGAGAGTATGTCTACACATGTTGAAGCATCATATTCCAATGTTTCTAGAAGTTATGTTCAACTTGCAAAAAGATTGAAGTGACAAAAGGTTCCATGTGCTTATCTATCAACCAACTGGTGTTCGAGAACTATGCACAATGGCTAGTAATATGCAACATTCAAAGAGTGTGTGGTGTTAAGATAGGACATGGTTAAGGTCCCTGTGGAAGTACATGACATCATGTTCTTTTGGCAGCAAGAAATTTGATTTTGGATCGACCTGTTACACATTTCATGAAATTTGAATTTAGGTCCACCTTATGTTGTCCTGGTTATTTGCAGACCTCTAGTCGACATGGAGTAATGTTTTATGTGATGTCTTGTATATAATCATCTATTGCATGAATGCAAAATGTGAACTATAATTGAAGAAAAGGTGGCGAGTGAATATACAAGGAGATTATTGGCATTAGTTGCCATTGTGGTTGTCATTGATGTCAACATTTGGTGAGACTATTGTATTGGTTGTATTGATGCATTGATTGCATTGTTGGCATTGATTGTCTTTGATGTCAACACTTGAGGAGATTGTTGTGATGTCAACACTTGGTGAGATTATTGCACATGTTTGTGAGATTATTATTTGACATTGATTGTCATTGGTACTATTGTCATTGGTGTCTATAGTTGTATTTTGTTGATACTCTATGATGATAAGTTCATGGTTGGATGTCATGCCTTGTTTGATATCAAGTAAAGGTGTATTGAGTATGGTTGTTGTCAATAGAGATATTATCATGATGGTATATTAATATGAGGATTATAAGTAATGCTCATAGTGGAGAGGTGTTGTTAATGGTCTATAATATGATATATGATCTCTTCTATTGTTCTTGAAGAAGTAAGTGTTGCTGCAAGATTGTTCTGGTCTCTAAAAGTTGATGAAAATTTTATGTTCTAGAAAGTTGTGTTGAAGACTGTTTGGGAGAATGCTTTGTATTCCTTTGTTGCTGGAAATGTGATCTTGTAGTTTGGGATTTAGTGTTTGTGCTATGTGGATGTTGCATTCCTATATTTTCAGGTCACCAATATTTTTGAGGAATTTTTTATTAATTCTAGAAGGTTGGTAGTGTTGTTGGTTGTCTAGATTGGTCCAAAAAATGCTTCACATTTCTCTGCATTGATGTCTTTGCTCCTGTGGCTTGGTGAATGTGCTCCCAATTTTTGTGCAATATCTCAATTCAAATGTCATGTGTTGATGTGGTCTACAAGTTGGTTTGTTAATGTTTCATCTCTTGGTTGTGCATTCTATGGTTCTGGGATGGAGTATTCTAATTCTAGTTAGTTTGTAGTGGATGTTTGTGGCATGACAGTGTGAAAGAAGTTTTTTGAAAGTGTTGTAGGATGTTCATGGAAAATCTCTCTATGGTCCACACATTGCTACATATTGTGTTGAGTTCATCTTCTAGGCAATTTGTGGATATTTGGTTGACATGGATTGTTGTCTTACTTACGTTGTGTTCTTAGGTTTTTGCACTAGAATATGAAGTGGTGTTAAGATGTATTTGGGTCCTGACCTAGAGAACCCTACAAAGTAAAATTCAGTTGCAAGTGTGTTTTGGCCAACTAGTATTGTGCTACATGTTTTATCTACATGTTTCCTTGTTGTCAACTTGAGTTGTTGTGTGCCAATGTGTGAGGTGTTTTTGGATCATATTGGAAGATGTAATAAGGTTTTTTTGGTCTTCTCTATCTCATGGATAGGACCACACTATGTTTTTGTGGCCGACTTGCTGAGATTATTGTTTATCTTCTTCTTGGACGACCTAATTGATGTTTTGTGATCATGTGGTGTATATAAATGAAAGATAAAATCAAATGTAAAGTGAAATAATGTGGAATGTATTGAAGACCACATAGAAGTAGTGTGAAAGTGTGTGGAAGATATATCAGATGTGCTTTAACACCTTAGTCAACAGAGCGTATTGTTGATATATGTTGTAAATTCTAAATCTTAATGTATCCCACTTTGAGATAATGAATCTCATTAGGTCCTTGTATATTTCCCTAGAGTTGTTTGCTTTAGTTTGCAAGTTCTTTGTATCTTTCCCTAAGGTTGTGCACCTTAGTTTGCATGTCTTTTGGTAGTGAGCCTTGTTGTAACTTTCATAAGCAGTGAGCTTCATATATTGTGAGTTGAATCTCATGGTGGTTTTTCCCTCATTGGGTTTTCCACGTAAATCTAGTGTTATCTTGTAGATGTGTGTTCCTTGTTTAATTTTTCAGTGCTGCTAATCTGGTTAAGGGTTGAATTGTTGTATCTTTCATTGTTGAGGGTTGCTGACCTTGTTAAGAAACTAAATTGCTATATCCTTCTTTGTTGTTGATCTATTTGTGAGTTTTTGATCTAATAAATAAATTTGAGTTTGTTGAAGGGTTTATGTTTTGAAAATACTGATTCACCCCCCTCTTAATATCTAGGTGTATTCAATAATTTGTATCAGAGCCAAGTTCATATGAAGAAGATTAATTGCTTGAGGAAAGGTTCGAGATGACACATGATGGAGCTTAAAAAGGTCCTAGGTTTGATGGGACAAATTACACCTTTTCGAAGTTGAGAATGGAGGGCCATCTAAACTCTCTAGGGTTTGGTGTTTAACAATCCATCAAGGATGGTTATACTGCTCCTCCTACAGATCCAACTGAGAACAAGTTGTATGAGAACAATGCCAAGGCTAAGAATGCTATCTTGTTTGGGTTACTTGATTTATAAATTTTGAAGGTAATGAGTTGTAATTTTTTTAAGGATGTATGGGAAAAGCTGGGCAACATCTATGATGAAGATAATAAAGTAAAGCGAGTCAATATGTAAATCTTCAAGAGAAGATTTGAAACCCTAAGGATGACATAGGAAGAATACATTGCTAGTTATATGCTTTAGGTGGATGAAGTTGTTACTAGCTTCAGAGGTCTTGATTGTACAACTTCTTAGAGCCATAACTTTTGACTTGAGTGTCTAATTTGCTATTATAATATATGGATTGACATGAATTTGGATTTGAATTGTTTGGCTCTGAGAGGTCTTGGTCTTAGTTACTAGATGAAGTTGTTACGGGAATTAAATAGGAATAATGAATGGATTGACATGAATTTGGATTTGAATTGTTTGTTCTTGGAATGGTTTTGGATTGCTTGCAATTGGGTGGGATATTGCCTTGTGTGTATGCTTTTTCAAGAGGACATTTTCTCCATGGTTAGAAGTTTGAGAAAAGGGAAGTACTTAATTTTAATTGCATTTTACATGTAATTTATTTTAATTTCTATGTCCACCTTAGGTGGAGGTGCATATGCCCTTGTTGTTAGAAGAGTAAAAAATCAATTTATAGTTTTAATTTATGTTTTATTTTTTTTTTAAATGAGAATTTTGAGACCAAATTATGGAAAGAATTTCAAAAATACTATGTATAGAAAATTTAAAAAAATTAATTTTGGAAGTATATTGTTATGCATTTTAGATGAAAAGGGTACCTTTAAAATTTAGAAATTTCTTTTGTTTTAAAAGTCAGAAAAATTTGGGGATTTTGAAGGTATAATGTGACTCCATTAATGGAGGCTTATTGTTATGGTCTTGACCTCCTTGAAGAAAATAGGAAAATTTTACATCTCTTGGTAATGTGTCATGGAAGTTTGCATTGGTTTGCATGCCATATCCAATTTGTAAAATTGAAACTTCAGAATTTTAAGATAGAGATCAAGGATAGGAAAGGAGTAATAAGAAGGGATTCTAGGAAAGATCATGGTTTCAGAGTTTAATTAAGTGATAATTAATGGAATGTTGGATAAATAATAATATTTAATGAAGAAAATTTATGCTAGGACCTAGAAGTTATTTTAGACTTAGTTTAGTTGCAAACATGTTCCAATTTTGGAATTTAATGAAGGCCATAGTTCTCATGGAATTTGTAGCTATAGTGATGACACTCTTCGTTGTATGCCTAGGATTATCATCCTTCCCTTCATAAAGTTTTGTAGTCAACATGATTTATTATAATTTATGTACATGAATTGATTGGTGTGTGTGTGTCATAAATTGACTTAAGCTTTATTTGGGTTGGGCTGTCACATCTGATTTCATGTACTTAGTTTGGTGGGAGTGTTTCCATATATACCTTGTATGTGTGTGGGCCTTGTCCTTGATAGTGATGCATCCACAATCTTCTTGTTCATAGTTCAAGGGTTTCTTAGAGTGACATATACATCTATTATTTTCAAGCATGATATTATTGTTGGGTGGTGGGTAATATTTCCCATTGGTTGATTCTTGATGATCTCTCAAGAGCTATAAAATTTCTTGGTTAGACATTTTATGTTATGCTTTTTTTTAATTATTGGATCAACTTAGAGGTGGTTTATTATTTGTAATATTATTTGTTGTACCACTTATGTATTGGAGTGTGATCCTTCCATGTCTGGTAAGTAGCATCTACCTTGTAATTATGTTATGATCTCATTTAATTATTTATTACAATCTTTATAAATGGGGTCTATGAGACCTTTGTATTTAGTGCATGGTTGTACTTTGATTTAATTTTTGATGTGGGTTATGATTCATCCATGTTTAGGATGAAGCCATCTAAAAATAATAATAATTGTTATCATTTGGTATTTTTCCACACCCCATCTTGTGAGGTTGTTGGCATGTATATAACATTGAAATCATGATAGTTGTGTATGTTTTTATTGAATTAATTTTTTTTTTTTGATAATATAAGAAACATTTATAGGGTGTTGTATCCTTAACACAAAAAACCACAGGGGAAGAAGTTCAACAATGCATAATTAACAAAAAATCGACAACAAAAACAATAAACAAACAACGAAGAAACCAAAAAACCATGAAAGGGAGCGAGAAAGAGCTAACCCCCAGACCCTTACTTAGATATGTTTTCCCATTCCTTCATGATTAATTTGAAAAACATCCTTCTTGGATTTCCCAAAGCTTAGATTAGTGGTAGGGTCATGTTTATTTATCTCTTCCTTTAGCATGGACGAAAAAGTGATGGATCACTTTAATAATGAAGCAGGTGAGATAATTCAACTTCCTTTCTAGCATGTTGACCTGAGCTAGCAAAGTATTGTAATCATCTGTAGTATCATGACTGAGATGGCTATCATCCTCCTTCCCATGATGACGAGGAGAAGATTTTGGGGTAGAGTCCTCCATAATCATTTTGTTGAGCTTAGGGAAGTGAATAGGGATGGAAATTTTATCTTTCACATCCTCCACAATCTTCTCATTGTTGTTATCTTGCTTGGTTTCCTGTTCATATTTGCTCAAAATTTCATCTATAATAACCTTTGGCCTTTATTTACTGACCAACCTATTAGATCTTTTGACACTAGTAAGTTCTAAACCAGCTTCATATTTGTTGACACTCATGGTATCCTCATCACCAGTATCATTAGTATTAGCTTCCCCTTCCTCATCATCTAAATTAGCTTCTTCCACATAAGAGGAGATATAGTTTTTATTTTTCATATCCAAGTTTTTCTTCACCACTTGTTTACTAGGATTTTTGATACTAGTGTTCTTAACTCACACAACCCCACCCCTACATATCTCTGATTCTACACAGGGTTGTTTTTTATTTTCTTATTTTTACTCAGAGGTTCAGGGTTGGTATCGGGGGTGGGTTGGTTAGAAGAAAGGTTAAGCTTGTGCTTAGACCCATGTTTATTAGCATTGGAGGATTTTTGGGGGGTTTCAGTGGGGTGATTAATCTCAAGCTCCTTATTCACAAGGGTCGCACAAGGTGAAAGTGGTAAAGCCTTAGGATAATCCCATGGTGAAGAGGGATAGGGGATTTTTTAGGATTTTTATTGGTAAGCTCGACAACCTCTTTCACCGAAAGTTCAAGAGATGAAAGGAGGAAGAAAGTAAAGCTAATAAGAAGGTGGTGCCTAAAGTGGTTTAATAGAGGCATGTGGTAGTAGTAGAAACATTTATATCTACCTTCTAGAGTAACATATTTCATAATAACAAGACACACTTGGTCCCAAGGCGCCTACAGTTTTCTCCTATCATAGCCTACGTGCAGTTTGATGGGTTGTTCATTTTCCTTGAAGAATTGATTCATATTATCAACGTTCTGGACTTTAGTGTGCTTTAAATTTTTCCCATTGTATGAGAGGTCACTCGCCTTATAAATAAACTGCTCACTAACCTCAAAGGGGATTCCCCCCAGCTTAACCTAGTGATTGCACTAGCCATTTGCAAATTGGATTGATAGGTTCTCATCATGGCCATTTAGACTTTCCATGAGAGGAGCTAGACCACCCTCAACACAAATATGCCACACAAGGGCATCTCTATGAAATTAATTTAATGTTATAATTATTATTATGGATTTTTATATGGTAGATTATATTTTATCCATATAATGGATTTTATTCCATCTTTTTATTTTAGCATGTGTCAAAGTTGGTGTAAAAAATTCACCTTTGTTTAGCACTTTTGTCATGTTTCTCTATGTAGTTGTTTCCATTGTGTTAAATATCTAGTGTTGTTTTTATCTTGTTCCTTAGGAACCATGTCCTCTGGGAGGCTCCCATGTGGCCAAATTAGTGCCCACAACCCCTTGTTTTTTCCCTTAGCTATTTCATAATAGATTTTAAATCAAGGAAGTTATGCCTCATTGAGTGAAGAAATTGAATTTTTCCTTGCTTTAGAGTTTTTTCTCTTCTCTATATGCAAGGTGAGTATTATAGATGTGAGAATTTTGATACATTATCAAGTATTAGAGAAGGAAATGTTTTGATACTATAGTTCTAGATATGTGAGAAGTGTGATACCTAGTCAAGGTATCAAAGGAGGAAGTTTGATATTGGGGTATTAGAGTGTGAGAAGTTTCATACCATAGTATCAAAGCTATGAGAAGTTCGATATTAGAGTATCAAAGATTTGAGAATCTCGATATCAAGGTATCAAAGAAGGATAAAGTATAATAATTTTTTAGGTATAAAAAATAGATGAATTTTGATACCTTGTTAGGGTATCAAAGGTCAACAAAAAAGGGCGACCTTGAAAAAAAAAATAAAACAAATGATAGTTTTGAATTTTTTGTTTGTCATAACCTAGTGAAATTTGGAGGTTGGTTTAGTAGAGGTGTTGGGAGGATGTTCCAATGGATTTAGGAATCTTCTCTCTTTCATGCATTATTTTTTGTGTCAAAATTGATGTCTTATCCCACTATATAGTTAAGTTTATTGCTTGTTTCATCATGCTTCATGCATTGGTGTGTGTTCCAAGTGTGTCATCAGATATTATTATGACACCTTCAAGATGTAGTATTTTTATGTGGCTCTCTTAATGCCACTTTCGTATTAGAAAAAATATTTGGTTGAGTGTGTGCATGGAAATGGGAGACCAAAAGGGGGTCTTATGTTGCCACTTTATTTTTATAAAATCAATAAAAACTAATCTTGGATGAGAAATTGAATATAGTTACACTCAAATTTTAAAGACACAATGAGAACAAGAATCGTAGTGCACTGAATCTACTTTTAAACTACTATTTTTTTAAATAGTGGAGATTAAGGGGTTCAAATAAGGGACACCCAAAGTGCTCCTTTTTTCTAGAAAAATATAATATAGAATTTGGTGTGCTCCACCTAAAATGTTAACTTTTTTTAGTATTTCAAAAATTGCTTTGGTGGAAAACTACTTAACACCATGTAGTTTATGCATGATTTTTCTATTAATTTTTTAAGGAATATTTGTTTTATTACTAATATTCAAAGTGGACATGTCTTGAAAAACAAAAAAATGAGCATGCGGCTCCCTAATTTTTTGGAAACTATTCATTTTTGGGATGAATAGATAAAAAATGAAACCAAAAATACTATACATATGTTTTTGGAAAAAAGGAAGACACTAGAAAAATAAATTAAAGATCAAAATATTAACATATTCAAAAGGTAAAAAAATTACATAGTTAGAAAATGTAAGAGATAGCTTGATGTTATTGTGGTATTTTGTTATCTCAATATTGAAATACATGTAAACCTGATAGAGAGCATGTTCAAGATTTAGTCACTTTTTTTATAATTTACAAAAAACAATTTTTTGGAAATTGACATGTAAGTCCAACCATTTGGATTTGATTCCCAAGGAAAATCCAAACCTAAGGGTTGGAAATACCCAAGGAAACTACAAATATAAGTGCATTATAATGTACTCATGTTATACACTCTATCTCTATATCCACTCCTCTCTCTTTCTCCCTCTTCCTAGACCTCCATATCTATATATCTATTTTCCTCTCTCTATATCTCTCCATAATTCTCCTTCAATCTCTCCCTCTACCTCTATTTCATTATATCTCCATCTCTCTCTACCCCTAATCTTTCCCTCTCTCTCTACCTTTATAGATCATTTCACGTCTTTATTTTATCTTTATCTCTCCACTTCTCCCTCTCTTTTCCTCTATCTATATATTACTTCCTATATTTATCTCTCTACCTATCTCTCTCTCCTTGTCCCTCTCCTTCAATCTCTCCCTCTCTACCTACCTCTCTCCCTTTCCCTTACTCTACCTCTATCTCTCTCGTCTCTCTCCTTTTTTACCTATCTCTCTCCATTTCCCTTACTCTACCTCTATCTCTCTATCCTATTTCTATCTACCTATATATCTCCCTTTCTCTTCCACCCTCTATATTACCCAAGTTATATCTATCTCTAGTTATAGCTCCCTATTTCTATCTCCATCTCTCCCTTTATACATATGACTCCTTATTTCTATATCTCTCTACTTCTCTCTCCTCTCTCTACATCTATCTCTCCATGTCTTCCTATCTTTTTCTCTCCATCTTTCTATCTCTTTTTCTCCCTCTCCCTCTCCCTCTCCCTCTCCCTCTCGCTCTCTCTCCCCCTCTCTCCCTCTATCTCCCTCTCTACCTATCTCTCCCTTTCCCTTACTCTACCTCTCTCTCTCTCCTCTCTCCTCTCTCCCTATCTCTCCCTTTCCCTTACTCTACCTCTATCTCTCTCTCCTCTCTCTCCCTCTCTAATATCTCTCCATTTCCTTTAATCTACCTCTATCTCACTCTCCTCTCCCCCTCTCTCTCTCCCTCTCTTCCCCCTCTATATTACCCAAGTTATATCTATCTCTAGATATTGCTCCCTCTTTCTATCCCCATCTCTCCCTATCCCTATCACTCCCTCTTTCTATATCTCTCTACTTATCTCTCCTCTCTATTTATCTCCCTCCCTCTCCCTCCATTTATATATATATTCATCCCTCTCTATCTCTATCCCCCATCTCTTTCTCATACACACACTCCCTGTTTCTTCCACCCTATCTCTATCTCTCGATCCCACCTCTCTCTATCTCTCTCACTCTCTTTCTATACCTCTCTCTCTATATGTTTAGCTATCTCTCCCCCCTCTCCTTCTCTCTCCCTCTCTACCTATATCTATCCCTTTCTCTACCTCTTTATCTGTATCCCTCCCCTCTCTATCTATACCTCTCTCTCCCCCTCCCCCTCTCCCTCTACCTCCCTTTATCTCTCTATATATTTCTCTCCCTCTCCCTATATCTTCATCTTTAACTCTATCTTCCTCTCTCCCTTTCTATCTCTATATATTTCTCCCTCTCTCTATCCATCCATATCTCTCTCTCTTCCTAGACCTTTATAGATCTATATCTCTAATTTCCTCTTTATCTCTCCATATTTACCCTTTTATCTCTCCCTCTTTATCTCTATATCCTTATCTCTCCATATCTATCCCTATCTCTACCTCTTTGTCCATATATCACTTCTTATCTGTATCTTTATCTTTCTATTTATCCATCTCCCCTCTATAATTCTCTCCCTCTATATATATTTATCTCTTACATTTATCTCTATCCCTCTCCCCTCTCCCTCTCCCTGTCTAAATCCATCTCCCTCTCCATATCCATCTCAGTATATATCTCTATATTCCTCTCTATCTCTCTCATTGTTGGTAATGAAGCCTAATCATATTATTAATTTAGAGGGTTTGTTTTATTTGTGTTTGGATATTAGTTCCTAATGAGGGGTGTGGGGGGTCTTTCCCCCATACTTCTATTTTCAAGAGGTCTAGTAGGTTGGATATGTACTCTTTCTTCTTTTAATTATGGTAGGCATAACACAAGCATGTTAAAGTGTACTCATGTTATAATGTGTACACATTATAAAGTACTTGTGTTATGGTTTGATAGTGATTGAGCCTAGGTGTGGTCATTACCAATCTAAAATGTGAGTGCATTATAGAATTTTCATGTTATTCCATATATGGACCAAAAATTAGTTGTGAACACTTTTTGGCCCCCCATCTTTCTACACATGCCTAGTCATCTTTTGTACATTAATATCTTGAGTGAAATATTGTGACATTATAATATTTTAAATATCTTTATCATAGATAGAGAATCATTTTCTAATAATTTATATTTCCCACTTTCAAATGCTATGGGATTCCCCTTGTATACTAATCCAACTATAATTCCCTCCCTTAAAGCATCATATTTTATAACAAATGGATGTGAAAAATTTGGGACAATAAGAATAAGAAATGAACTCATCACCTCCTTAATCTTATCAAAATATTCTTGTGTTATTTACATCCATGCAAAATATCATTTATTTTTCATATTAGTTAGGGTGATGCTAGCTATGAAAGCCCCTTAACATATCTCCTATAATAGCTACAAATGCAAAAGAAGCCTCTTAAATATGTTGATATGTTAGGAGGAGGCTATTCCAAGATGAATTGGATATTTTATTGATCCACCTAAACACCTTGAGCATTATCAATAAAATTTTGGGTAGCTCCACTACCAATGACCATAGTGATCCATTTTATAGATAGTTCTCCACAAACTCTAAATGGACAATTTCTAGGTACTCTTGAAAGAGATGCACTATTTTCTCTATTATTAATTTAATCCTTCTTTTTTAGATATGTGTGATCCCACAATAATGTCTCCCACTTTTTCTTCTAAAGTGGGACATTGAAATAAATATTTTAAACTAAATTTTCTCCTTTTGTCACCTATAGAATTTGAGTTGTTAAGAATTTGAAGGATGTGAACTATTATTTTTTTTATTTTAAAAATTGAAATTATTTTACATAATGTTTGATAATTTTTTTTTATAGTTAACAATATTTTTTAAAAATAATATTTATTTAATAACACAACCCTTTTTATAAAATGAAATTATTAAACATAATTTGGTATCAACAATATCTAGTGCATAGATTTTTTTTGCAATTTTTTGTTGCATATATTTTATTTATTATTATTTTAAGTGAGATTAATTATTAGGTATAGTTTTATTCCATAATACATTTTTTTGTATATATCCAAATTAACTTCCTTTTTTGTTGAAACAAAGACATCAATACATATTGTGTATATATTTTGATATAAAAATTCTCTAATTTTCTATTATTCTACATACCTAGGACAAAAACCTTGATATTTAGTGAAAAGCCTATCTAATTAAAAATATAAAATAAATAAATAATAAAATTAAATGTATTAAAAGTTATACTTCTTGGAAATCTTACTGTTATGGCTATAATAATTGAAATTATCCTATCATGTTGATTCCATTTGGTGGTCCACCCCAATATTTGAAACAAAAGAAAATATGAGAACCAAAGTGGAAAGGTTTATCCAAGGACCTTAATTCAAAGATGAAGTTACCTTCAAAAAAATGTTCCTTTCATGTCTTAAAAAATATTAAATTATTAAAAATATAAGGGACCTTTGAATGAAGGTTTATCTTCATTCACAAGTGGTAAATGCAACCACCTTCAAGTGAAGATACCTTTGTTCAAAGAAAAAACTTCAAATGAATGTGTTTTCAATTTTTTTTCTCCATAACCATAAAAATTTATAAATTCTCACAAGTGTAACACACTATTGTGGGTCTACTCATTCATGCTCCTCCAAAGTATGTTTTGGATATATTTATTCAAGACCTAAGTCATCATGAGATATTACTTTAATAGAATGGACTTGGCCCTTGCCAATGCATTAATGACTAGGTTCCCATGGTTCCTTACATGAAAAAATTCTTTCTACAAATTTTATTCTTCTAAGAAACTCCTTTTTCTTTAGAAAAGGTGTGTGCTCTAAATGAAAAATCCTTTTTTAGCACCAATGATTCAAATTTTAAATCCCTTTTGATGATTTCCTAGAGAGACGATGAAGCAAAACACAAAACTATATCTTCAAGAGGTTTGGAAAAGCCTTCAACAAAGAGGATAGTATTTATTTTTCTTAAACATAATGTACCATTACTAAAACCATATAAAAATATACCACATATTTTTCTACTAGAATATTATGCTTCAACTATGACAACTCTCTAAAATAGATCTCAAGATCCTTCATCTTAAATATTTCAATCAAAAATTGGCTAAAATGATCATATGTAGTGATGATACTATGACCTAGAGTGATTAGGCCATGGTACGACCATTCATGAGCTATTTATTATAAGTGAAGGACAACATATTTGATTTACTCTTCCTCATACATCAAACTTAAGGAAAAATAAGTCTTTGAATTCTAGATCTTTGAATGGGCTGAACACTTATTATACCTATCAAATGAATTATGATATTTATCAACTAGTGTTGGATATCCTTATGAGAGTAGTCCTAATTAAAAATATTATCATTCTTAGAATTAAAAGTGTAAAAAAAATATAAGAGATAGTATATTGAAACACATCAGCCTATATTGTGTATTCAACATGGATGGTTTCCAAATCATCATACTATTGATCTATAGATTATTTTTGACTACTCCATATTTGTAGATACAAAAATATGACTTTGAGTGTTCCAAAACCATTGGCTACTCCAAATTTTTCATTTCTCTATGGGGTAGAAGGTTATCCTTTATTTCCATTACTTAGGGAGGTAATCATTAGATTAAAATTAGGAGTTTTCTAGAATATTTGGTTAAAGAAATGAATGAGCTACTATTACCCATTATTGATAGATATCATGGATTTCATGAATTTTCACCCTACTACTCTCAATCCATAATTTCTTGAATTGGATCTTGTGCTTGATCAAGAGTTTGTTTTGATTTTATTTGCTCTCTTCTTTTGATATTTGATCTCCATTTTATAGTAAGATCAAAGATCTAGTACCATTGTGATGAATTTTGGCTAAGTAATCTGGCAATAGATTGCCCAAATAGTAATAATATTCACATTTAAGCTAGAAATAAATATTGTATTCAAATATACTTGAGTATTTTTAATAGAAAACATACACATACATGCTATAATTGTAGAAAATATCTTTTAGCATATATTAAAACCTCTATGTGAGATTGTCTTCATAAAATCAAAGGATTTTAATACTCCAATCTTTCAAACCTAAGGAATTTAATCCTTAAAATTATAGGTAAATTCATGGTTCAAGCTATAGTAGAAGTTATATAATAAAAAAGGAAAATATTTCCTAAACACTCCCAAGAATACCTTAAAGTATGCATAAATATAGAATTATCATATCCTTAAGTGGCATTAGATGGAGAGAAAGGTTTATCTATAGGTGTACAAGTCTGTCACACTTTCTAGAAACATCTTCACATAATTGTTTAAATGAAATGATTCCCTCTAAATGAACAAGTATATAAATTTATACACAAACTATGTACCTAAGGGGTCCACACATTTAAACAATAAGTTTTGAGGAAATGCATGCTTGAAGGATGAACAAAGTAACAAAGTACTCCAAAATTTTAAAGTTAGGGGTTCAAGAGTTTGCATGCCTAAGGTTGCATGAGACAAAGAGGGGAGTGGTAAAATAGGAGAAAGGAAAGGATTTTTACTTAAAAGTAAGATGAAATTAAAAAAATGAAGGATCAAAGGGTAATGTTTGAGTTGAGAATTTAAACAAGGGAATTAGGTTACTAGGTTAATGGGAAGACAAATTTTTCTAGGCTTGGGAATGCAAATAAATGGGAAAATGAGGAATTTGATACTAAGATTCTTGTTAATAGATTTTGTAAGAGGGATTATGGTGGGGAGAACCCCAAATTTCTAAATATTTAAGCATTATAGGGGTAGGAGTCAAGTAAATAGGATACCTCATGTAGTGATCTAAGGAAATAATTTTTTTAGAAGCTCACAAATAGTATGGGAGGGCAAGCGTGAATCAAGACTTGGAAATAGCTATTTACCATCAAAGGAAAAAGGGAAAATTTAAATTCCATAAATATCTAGGGATTAAGTATCTATGATTTGACATCCTTAAAGCATGATAGTATGGGAAAATTTATGAACCCAATACATTGCAAAGATCAATACTTAAGGAGATAAATCACTTTGGTATCAAAAAGTGAGAAGGGAAGGGGAAATCCAAAATTCTATGAGAGAGAAAGGGTTTGGGTTGTGAGGGTGTAAAGGATGAAGGCATGAGATTCTAGTAGAGGAAATATTGAAGGTCTAAAACATGGGGATATAGGGGATTAGGGAATTGAAGGAAATTATGAAGGAAAATGGATGTTAGCATGGGACATTTAGAAATTATAACAATATAGAACAAGGGTTTGGGGGATGGGGAACCTAAGGAAAAGGTATTAAATCAAGTAAATATTGAAAATCCATAAAAGTAGATGTGATGTGGGAAAAAGTGGGTCTAGGGTCTAAATCACACTTTCTCTTGACATTACATTAGAGAGGAACCATAATTGATCACACACACCCATTTGGATACTAGCCTCAATGGAAGAGCCATAATGGTGGATCAAGGTTTTTGTTCTTCTTTGGGGAGAATGATATTGATGGATTGATTAGGAATTAACTTGATTTGATTATGAAAATTTATACCTATGTTAACTATGAAGTTATAGAAAGCAAATGTACAAAAAAACATAGAACCAAAACAAAAAATGGATAATTGAACAACAAAGTGTAGAGATAGAGGAACATGATATATAAATTAGAACTCAAATTGGTTGGACGGAGGTGGTGGCACCCTAGACCAAAGAGTGAAAATATCAAGAATCATTAAACATATCTCAAAAGGTTAGAGTTTGTAGGTTCTTCCTTCCTAGAATTAGCTTTGGAACTTCATCTGTTGATGATTAATTCAACTTGCCCTATTTTTTGACATAGGAGGTTTAAATGCTTGATCTTGCAATTAGGTCTTCAATATTCTCCCAAATCCTCTTTATATCTTCCAATTTCACACAAGAGAGGGGTGAAAGGGTTTTTCCATATAGGGTTTTGTCTAAGTCAAACCCCGTTTTGGTTTTTCCACCTCCACAACAACTATGATGATGTAAAGAGTGCTTACCCTCAATCATGTAGAGGAAAATAGATAAAAAGAAGTGATAAATGACAAGTGTTATTGGAGTTGTTGGATATTGTTGTAATGTTGTCATTGATTTCAATAGGGAGATTGTTGCATTATGTTTTCCTTAGTGTTGTCATTGATGCCAACCTATGTCAACCTCTGAGGTGGTGTTGAGCAGTTGTTGCAGATGCGAAGATTGTTGTAATCTCTAGTGTGGCCATGTTGAGAAGGAATTTTGGTGCTTATGGTGTTGTTGATGCACTAGGTTCACTTGGTTTCCAAGTGCTTTTGAGAAAATTAATATAAAGGGGTAGGTGCAAAATATGGGGGGGCAAAAAGTGGCCAAAATTTTAAAAATTATTTGATAGGCTATAATGCGAGTGTGTTATGGCTTGGTGTGACCGAGCCAAAGGATTGGTCACATAGAGCCTATAATGCACTCGATTTATAGCGTGAGTGTATTATAGTACGCTTGCACTATAACACGAGTGCATTATAGCTCATTAAAACAGAAAAATGAAAACAAATTCATTTGTATTATGATTGTGTTTTTTGCTACCTGTGGCCAAAAACCATGATTTTGCATGCTCATGTTCTTGAAGGAGGTTAACTTGCATTTTATTCATCATGTTTTTGCAATTTCATTGCTAGGATGTCACCACATTGATGTGGAGGTCAAACAAGTAAGCATTGTTTATTTTTTGTTGTGAATTTGTTGTTAAATTGGTAGTTTTAGGTTATTTTTGATATTCATTTGTTTAATTTGTAGGAAATGTTAATGAACCTAAAACCCCTCAAAATCTTGAACAACCACAAAAAGAAGCACCCAAAAGAAATCCTGAACAACCACAAAAACAATCCCCTCTACCAATTTCTCAACATCCTCCTAGCACTCAACAAAATTTAATGAAAACAATAAAAAATAGATTGAGGAGTTAATCACGAGGTTGAACGATCTAGTAAGTTCAACCATGGAAAGAAGAAAACTTTTAGGTTCACTTCAAGAAATGTTAAAACATGTAGATGCATTAAAAAAACAATTAAGTGGTTGGTAGATAGGAGGCAGGAAGCTAGGAATTTTTCTATAGATAAATTATTATATAAAGAAGTAAAAGATGAAAAAAATACAAAATATGATTTGTGCTTATTATTCACTGATCCACACACAAATCAAAATATTGACCTTCATGCTAAGAGGTTTCCTATCCATTGTTGCCACCACCAAGGGATTATGAACTATTTTGGGGATAGGTGGTACATGGTTTTTGACTATCCACCATGCAAGAATTGCGAAGTTTGCCAATATTTCTTGAGGAAAATCTATTGTGAGTTCATCCTCAACAAAATCCCTAATTATTTTGATATGAGGGACTTTTAGGGGAGAGGTGGGGGTTCAACACAAGATAGACCTAGTGCATGATTGGATCCTCAGTGGCAAGCGAGATGAGCTCTCGCTAGGCTGGCTTGTGAGCACATAGTTATCCCTTTCATCATGAAGGAGAGTGCCGAGGTGGACACTTTTCAATCTATTAGCTCTTTGACCCAGAATATCATCTAGCATGCTAGTACTATAGTACAGTGCCATCTAGGGGACTCTTTGAGTGGTAGGCTTCCACCACATTTGTGTCAGGTTTGTAGGTAGACTTATACATATGACCCCAAAAACACTCAAGAGGTTGGTGCACAAGATATGTCTGCATCTACGAAGATGGTGAGGGCAGCTGATATTTTGAATGAGGATTTTGGCATTGATACTCAGGTAAAGGTTAGCATGTTCAATGAATTTAATTTATTAAATTTCATTTTGAAATGCAATATTAACTAATTTAGTTTTATGATTGTAATAAAATTTTAGGGTCACAGTGTTGATACTAGATACACCGACCCTCCACTTGTTTATTACTCCACTTCATCTACCATTGAGGTATGTAACTAGTAAACAATTATAAATTTATTAGATGTGAATAGCATTGTTATATGAATGGTATTCTAATATTTGATTTTGAATGTTGAATAGGCTAATATCGGAGGTTTCGTGGGAACACCTCCCAGTACTAGTGGATTTGTACAAACCTTCACACAAGTAATAGAATAAAGATTTTAACTAATGAATTGTACTTAATAGATTTGTGTATTTTATATTCATATCGTTGATTACATTGCATTGCACGTCTTTCAAACTCAAAGCATTACTTCACATTTCATAACTAATAACTAGATGTTGATAGATGACAAAATTTCAACTACAATATAGTTGTTTAGAAAGTCAACATAAGCAGTAATGCAATTACTTCGCATAGAATAAGTAATAACTAGGAGCAACTGCCAATTGCATTTGCTTGTCATGGCATTCCATGAGACCTCTTTTTACTGAGGCATTTTTTCAAACAGTTCACTGCCTTGTCTATGCTATGGATGCTTGGAAGAAATATATGAAAGAATAATAGTAAGCAATAGCATAGACAAGGCAATGAGTTGTTTGAAAAAATGAAAAATAAATGTCATCTCATGGTGATGTCCATCACCATGAGACCCAATTTCTTTGAGGCATTTTTTCAAACAAATCACCACATTTTCTATGCTACCACATTTTCCATACATGTCTACCAAAGCATTTTATCAAATAGTTAACTTCCTTGCTGCTATGGCTAAAAGCCTAAAAAAAGTTGCTTTCCAACAAACTATGGATTCTTGGAAAAATTTCTATCCAAGCATAATATTAAGCAATAACATAGACAAGGCAGTGAGTAGTTTGAAAAAATGCCTCGAAGAAATACGATCTCATGGTGATGGAATTCCATTCCATCGCCATGAGACCACATTTCTTTGAGGCATTTTTTCAAATATCTCACCACCTTTTCTATGCTACCACATTTTTCATACATGTCTACCAAATCATTTTATCAATCTACTCACTTCCTTGCTACTATGGCTAAAAGCCTAAAATAGGCACTTTCCAACAAACTATGGATTCTTGGAAAAAATCTATCAAAGCATAATAGTAAGCAATATCATAGTCAAGGAAGTGATTAGTTTGAAAAAATGACTTGAAGAAATGTGGTCTCACGGTGATGGAATGCCATTCCATCACCATGAGACCACATTTCTTTGAGGCATTTTTTCAAACAACTCACTGCCTGAAGAATAGAAACCAAGCCTTTAGCCAAAATTCCCCTCCAAATTATTTTCAAGGTCCTAATCCTCATCCTCAATTTACCAATCCATGGAACCTTCCACCTTTTATTCCACTTGTTCATATCCCCACCCCTCCTTTTTCATGTCATGATTTCCCTCCATCTCATAACCAAGACCACACTATACCATCCACCCCATCCCAACATAATACCATAGAGAAGGCAATGGATTGTTTGAAAAAATGCCTCAAAGAAATATGGTCTCATGGTGATGGAATGCCATGACACATTTATTTGTAATAGAATTCCATCACCATGAGACCACATTTATTTGAGGATTTTTTTCAAATAGTTCACTGCCTTCTCTGTGCTACCACAATTTTTGTACATGTCTACCAAAGAATTTTATCAAATGGTTCACCGCCTTGCTACAATGGATAAAAGCTTAAAATAGGTGCTTTCGAACAAGCTATGGATAGGGAAAATAGTAAGCATGATAGTAAAAAATATATAGTTCGATAAGTACTCAAAATTTTGTTCATTATCTCATACATTATAAGCCATGACGTGCATCACTATTGCAGTTTATGTGATTGAATATTTTTTTCTTTTTTTGAGATGTTGGAAGCGGATACACCTCCAAATTTTCATAGGGAAATGGAGCTTTGTTTTATTTTTCTATAGACTCCTCGATGCCTCTCACAGAGGTATGAGGAATATTACTAAATTTCAATTTATATTCGTTGTTATAGTTGTTAGTCAGTGAAAAGTCAAACCACTATTGATTCATAGTTTAATTTCTCTTTGGATGGTTTCTACAAGGCTTTAGCACACCACAACATGGGCATGCGAATATTTCCCTCGAGGAGAGTGATCATCTAGTGGCAGTAAGTGATTATTTTTTTAAATATATCATTTTTTATAATGTAATTTTTATATATTAATGTCTTTACTTGTTATTGTAATAGATAAAGCTTGACTAGGAACTAAACCCTAGGAAGAGCACTAGGAGCACTCCTCGACCTCAAAATAAATGAGTGATAGAATTATCACCATTTGACCGACAAGCAAAGGGAAAGAGTTTATTTCGAGAGCATGGAGAGCAATGGCTTTTGATTCCAAAGCCCTTTGTTTTATGCCTATATGATATTTTTGTACATATTTTGTATTGCATATATTTGACATTGTATGCCTATATGGAATTCTCATAAGCCTATATGGCTATTTTGTATATATTCTATACTTATATCGACATATATTGATGTATTCCTACATGGCTATTTAATTAATACAAATCTTTTTTATCGATGGTGTCCATATTTGTAATATAAATCCACGGTTCAATATATATGAGTTACGTGTATTCAAGTGTATACTTTACAACTTACGTATATAATTTGTCACTTATGTGTATTCTAATGTAAACTTTACGACTCAAATTTTTTCATGCGTATACCTTGTATTCATGGATATACTTTGTATTAATTTGCGTATACTATTTATTCATGTGTATAATTCAAGGCTTATGTGTATTTGAGTACTTGTGCTTCACTTATTCACATGTATGCTTGACTTATTCACATGCATACTTATTAATTGGTTAGCCCTAGCATTGCTCATTGCTGTCCTTCATGGTTTGTCTTGAATATTTATTGATTAATGCTAAACAAATTTATTAGTTGATGCTAAAAAACTTCAAAATTTCTAGGAATACTAGTAGAGTTACAAATTAAAAAATTTTACAAATTGAAAATAAAAGATTAACTATAAATAAATGCAATGATTATTAACTTGATAAATGCTTAAGAATGAGTATATATATATATCAAGAGATGATCCTTCTACAATGGCAACTTCCAACTAGAAAATAGGTATGCAACTCCATGCAAGATTGCACAATTAAGCAATCATTATCCTAAAAATATAAAAACAAGAAAACTTATCTAAAGGAATATTTTAGGCAAAATATTCTATACTAACATTTTCATAATCAATGGCTTGTTTCCATGCTCGCTTCCCAACTAACAACCAAACTTTTTCAAGAAACCCCTTTGATATATTTCTATGTCCATCGGGTCAATGGATATAAATCTACCCAAAACATTCCCAATACTTTGAAAGCAATAGTCCACCCAAAATTGCAATGGGAGATAAGGCAAATGAACCCACATAGGTATAACTGAATAAAGAATAGTTCACCCTTCACAACTTGGTGAAACCATTTCCAATGTTATAAGATCTTAAAGATAAAGAAGAATTATGATCTATATAATATAGAATTAGTACCCACTTTGATTAGTACAAATTTTTCAACCATAGACTTATCATGCTTTTTTAAATTTGGTAAGAAGAATTATTTAAGATCCTTGAGCAATGTATTTCCTAGTGCTCCATTTTTCTTACATATCTCAATTCAACTAAGAGTTTCATAAAATTATTTATCTAAAAGTAAATAACACATTTTCAATTGGTATTCCATGAGATGTTTCATAAAAAGATTCCAGTATATTTAATCTTTTGATTAGAACAAATCAATAAAAAAAAGGATACATAATCTTCACAACACTTGCAAAACATAATATTCATAGTAGATAATGAGTAGTTAACTTCTTGACACATTATCATACAAACATTTATCATGAATAGTCTTTAAAAAATTTCACAGCATAATCCTCATAGTACATAATGAATTGTTATGTTCTTTATCCATCACCATATAAACACGCCGAAAGATGTATATGTCAACTTTTAACAATATTATTTCATGTATAGGAAATGGAATTGGTTGAAAACTTTATTTATCACACCAAATAATAAATGTACATGAGAGAATCACTTATTTCTCTTAGACTCCAATTTTCAAGCATAGAAAATCATTTCAAATGAAAATGACAAAATTCTTCACAACCAAAGTTGTTAATTGAGGAGAAAATAAAATGTTTTCAAGTTCCACCATTGTATGCATTTTCAATTGGTTGTCTATTGTTGTAAGGGAAAATAGGATAATGCCCATCAAAGATTGCAACCATTTTGCACTTTGGACCCTTAAGGGATTGAGCCCGTTGAACATAGCTCAGAGTGATTTGACATGTTTTGGTGCAAAAGAGGACCATGCATAGCGTAAATGTACCCATTCAAATATGTTGGAATAGTTCATTTGGTCACACGAGTTGCAGAACAAAAGTTGCAACACTTTGCAACCTTACACTGCTTGCATTTGATACTTTTTTGATCAAGTGAAAATTGGACACCACAAGAAAATGAATTTGAGAAAAAATAAAATAAGAGAGGTTATTGTAGAGGGGCCCAACATGATCTCATAGGATTATATGGATTGTTTGTAAGAATAACAATTTTTGAGTAATAGCCCATCAAAGATTGCAACCATTTTGCACTTTGGACCCTTAAGGGTTGAGCTGGTTGAATGTAGCTCAGAGTGATTCAGTGTGTTTGGGCATGAAATAGGACCATGCCTAGCATAAATATAATCATATAGATGCATTGGAATAGTTAATTTGTTCACATGAGTTGAAAAATGAAATTTGCACCACTTTGTAACTTTACACTACTTGCATTTAACACTTTTTCCATGAAGTGAAAACTGTACACCGTGGGAAAATGACTTTGAGATAACAAAAACCAAGAGAGGTTATTGGAGAGGGGCCCAAAATGATCCCATAGGTTTAGACAAAGAGTTCATAAGCATCATAGTTTCTGAGTAATAGATCGTCAAAGATTGCAACCATTTTGCACTTTGAACTCTTAAGGGATCTGGTGCAGGAGCACCTAGGTTACTATAGGTTGTCTAGAAGGTCATGTTTGGGCAACTTGTTTAGGCCTATTTGTCTATCTATTCTTGTTCATTAGGTTTGTGCCTTATTGTAATTTGTGATCAGGTGTTGAGTTGTTGAAGGTCATGTTGACCATAGCATAGGCTTAAAGGTTTTTGCTCAAGCAAGGTTGAGGGCCTTTTAGACCCTTTTAGGTGTTACATTTCTAAATTTTTGAAAATAAACCTTATTGTAAGCTACAAGTGGCCAAGGAGTGACCTAAGGAGAGGTAACATATTTAGAGACCCTATTTAAGGGTGCTCTCGAGATGAGAGCAAGGTTGGAAGCATTTGGATTATTTGAAATTTTGAAATTCAAGTGAGAACAGTTGTGTTAATGTGAGAGTTTCTGATTTTTGCTTAGAAGTAGTCTTCAATGGATTGAATGTGATACTATAGATAGTGTAGGATGTAGAGGAGTTCTCCTTCAAGCTTTGTGTGGCATTAGACTGTTAGTTTGTTCAATTTCCAAGCATTGTTTGTAGATAGTTTATTTTCTTCCAATTGCTGATCTGACAGACAGTTGAGAAGAATGGATGTTTAGATCACATTCCCACTGTACATATTGTATGGTCCTTGGGAATTGTGACTAGAATCCATTATTTTATATATGGTAGGATTAGGAGTCTTTGGTTGTATCGGAAACACCATGGAAGTCTTCTTCTAGGTGATCCAGGAAGTGTCCGGCTAGGGAAGACAAGAAGTGCAGAGCACTTGATTTGTAGGGGTGTCCATTTCCTACCAAATCAGGTGTGGAGAGGGCAGGTATGAGCCTTTCCAAAGCATATAATGGTGGAGGAAGCTCCATCAATCCATTTATTGTAAGGAACCTCTAACAGTTACAGGGAGGTCAGGAAACCTTAAACAAAAGGCCTAATTTTCCAAATTGAAGGTTAAGCCTGTGTACGGACAGTTGAGGGTTAAGACCCCTAAAATCTTAGAGTGGTGGGCATATGGACCAGAAACCACAAGGAAATATTGAGAGTTCTTTGGGAAACTTTGGAGAACTAACCTGATTTCTCGGAGAAGGAGGCCTAATTGGGGCTCCTAGGGCTAGTAGCTTTAAAACCCTAAATGAGGGTTTTGGTGGAAGCGATCAGAAAACGGAGTTGGATGGACCCTCAAGAATCATAGTGGGATGGATTGAAACTAGTAGAAACACCTCCACACCCCTACATAGACAAGTTCTAGATTTTGGAAAATGTTAGCCTTTAGGGTGGATTAAGGGCTAAGGGAAGAATTGCAAAGCTTGCACCAAGGTTGGCTTGGTAGGTAGAGTTGGGATGGTAGTTGGGTTGGCAAGGAGAACCAGGGGGCCCTAAATAAGAGAAAGGTCCTATAGGTTAAGGTGGTGGAGTGAGACACCATAGGGGTCTTCCAGGTAAGACCTAGGGCAGGAATCAGTGATTGATTCCTCCAACCTCCCTATCAAATTGGTATCAGAGCAACAAAATATTTGGGATAGATTGTTGTATGTTAGAGCTTGAGTCTAGTGGTTCTACAACCATGGTGACAAATATAGAGCTGGCCAAGAAGGTCGAAGATCAAGAGGAAGACAATAGGAGATTGAGGGAAAGAATAGCTCAACCTGAGCAAGCAATGAATAATGTGCAAACTAAGATTGATGAGGTCAGTGATAGATTGGAAGGTAGGGTACCTAAGAGTGAAGAGGTTGCAGAGGAAGACAAGATCCCTGAACCGGACCCTGTTCTACAAGAAGAGCCTTTCTTGAAGGCATTGAAAGCTATGAGTGGGAACGCACTTGAAGGCATACCATTGTTTAATGGAAAATTAGAAGCTGATCTAGTCATGGATTGGATAGAGGGAATGGAAAACCATTTTGAGTGTGATGGAGTCATTGACGCATAGAAGGTGAAGGTGGAAAAGTCAAGATTAAGAGGTTCTACCTTGACATGGTGGAAGTTCATTCAGACAGAGAGGGAAAAGGAAGGCAAGAAGCCTATCTCAACTTGGAAGGGAATGGTTGCCAAAGTGAGAGAAGCATACATGCCAGATGATTATGAGATTCAGTTGCATAAGAAGAGACAGAGCTTGAGACAAAGAGACCAAGATATGAATACTTACACTGAGGAGTTTCAAAAACTTTGTATGAGGTCTAATGTTGTAGAGGATGAAATTCTTAAGGTGGCTAGGTACCTTAATGGCTTGAAGTGGAACATTCAAGAGAAGATGAATCTTCTAAGTCCCAAGATAGTACACCAATGTTACCAATTGGCTATAAAGATTGAGGAAAGAAGCAAGAGGAAACAAGACCAGGCTTCTAAGAGTAGAGGTAAAGGCATAGATCAAAGAGGACATAGAGGTGGATACCAAGGTAGAGGGACTGAACAAAGGAATCAGGGAGAGTCCAAAATCACTGAGCACGGAAGTGAAACAACACCTAGAGGAGGCTATGGAATAGGTAGAGGACCTCAAGGAGGAGCAAATAGAGGAAGAGGAGCAGGAAGAAGCAACTCATACTTTGCTAGTATGAAGTGTTATAACTATGGTCAAGTAGGACATCCAACTTATAGGTGCCCGGAGAAAGCATCTTCATCAAATACAGAAAAGAGAGTGGCATATGCTCAAGAGGACACCATGAGTATGAAATCACCAGAAGTTAGACACATTGAATCAGAAATGGGGGAGAACCTGATGTTTAGAAGAGTCCTAATCAAACAACCAATCAAGGAGGAGCCAAAGCAAAGGAGAGCCTTATTCAGGGTAAGATGCAAAGTACTTGGAAAGGTGTGCAAGGTTATAGTGGATTCAGGGTCTACTGATAACATAATCTCAGAAGAGGTAGTGAGGAAGTTGAAGTTGGCAAAAGTACCCCACACTAACCCTTACAAGGTGACATGGTTGAACAAAGGGCAGAGTGTTCTTGTCAATGAGCAGACAGCGGTGGAGTTCTCCATTAGAGGGTACAAAGATAAGTTGATTTTTGATGTGTTTCCCATGGATGCATGCCATCTTCTATTGGGAAAACCATGGCAGTATGATAGAGGAGCCATCTATGATGGTAAGGAGAATACTATCTCTTTCAAGAAGGATGGAAAGACATTCAAATTGCAGTCACTGTTAGATGAGGAAGAAGGATAGTCAAAGACCCCTAGTGTCTTGTTAAGTAGTGGCAAGGAGTTCATCAATACTCTACACAAAGGAGGTGAAGGATATGTGGTCATGGTGCAACCCAAAGAAGAAGACAAGGCCAAGAAAATAGTCATATCGGAGGCAGTCCAAAAGTTGTTAGAACAGTTCAAGGACATAGTTAGTGATGGAACACCAACAGCCTTACCTCCAAAGAGAGCCATTAGTCATCATATTGACTTCATACCAGGAGCTTCATTGCCAAACAAAGCAACTTACAAGCTTACACCAGATCAGAACCTAGAAGTAGCTAGGCAAGTGCAGGAGTTGTTAGATCAAGGATTGATTAGGAAGAGCATCAGTCTATGTGTAGTACCAGTTGTCTTAGCAACCAAGAAAGGTGGTAAGTGGAGACTATGTGCTAATTCTAGAGCTATAAACAAAATCACAATCAGGTATAGGTTCCCTATTCCTAGAATTCAGGACTTGATGGATTGTCTTGGAAGAGCTTAGTACTTCACCAAGTTGGATCTCAAAAGTGGATACCATCAGATCATAATTAAGGATGGGGATGAGTGGAAGACAACCTTCAAGACAACTGATGGGTTGTATGAATGGAGAGTTATGCCATTTGGCCTCTCTAATGCCCCTAGCACATTCATGAGGCTCATGAATGAAGTACTCAAAGACTTTATAGGGATATTTGTGGTGGTATATCTAGATGATATACTCATCTTTAGCAAGACAACAGAAGAACATCTAAAACATGTGGAGTTGGTTCTTAGAAGATTGCAAGAAGAGAGGTTAGCCATCAACCTAGAGAAGTGTGAGTTCTTCAAACAAGAGCTTGTGTATTTGTGGTTTGTAGTATCCCAAGGTTCATTGAAGATGGACCCAAGCAAGGTGGAAGCTATCCTAAATTGGCCTACACCAACCACTGGGACAGAGGTAAGAAGTTTTCATGGATTAGCTTAGTTTTATAGGAAATTTATAAGGAATTTTAGTGGCATATGTGCACCAGTACTTGATACTATCAAAGGTGGCCTAAAGACTAAGTTGAAGTGGACACTTGAAGCTGAGAAGGGTTTTGAGAAACTGAAACAAGAAGTGGCAACTCAACCTATCCTTTTGTTACCTAGTTTTGATAACTTATTCACTATGGAATGTGATGCCAGTGGAATTGCAGTAGGAGGAGTTCTAAGCCAAGAAGGCAAGCCTATAGCTTTCTTTAGTGAAAAGTTCAATGAAGCTAAGAAGAAGTATTCTACCTATGACCTAGAACTATATGCTCTAGTACAGTCACTTAGGAAGTGGAGGCACTATCTCCTACCTAAAGATTTTGTTGTGTTTATTGATAATCAGGCACTTAGCTACATCAACACTCAAGAGAAGTTGAGCAATAGACATTTGAAATGGATGGAATACATCCAAGCCTTCACTTTTACCATCAAGCACAAGAAGGGACAGTTGAACAAGGTGGCAGATGCACCAAGTAGGATATTTCTGGCAGTGCAAGAGATACAAATAAAGAGCATTGGGATAGAGAGTTTCAAGGATTTCTATGGGGAAAATGAAGACTTCTCGGAGGCATACAAGGTATGTTCTGATTTTGAGAATCACTTTCATAGTCAATACTCAAAGAATACATTGCAGAGTGGACTATTGTTCAAGGGGAATCATTTATGTGTTCCAAAAGGATCAATGAGAGAGAATCTCATCTAGGAGAAGAACAATGGTAGTCTTAGTGGTCATTTTGGTATCAACAAGACAATGGAACTAGTGCAGAGGTTCTATTATTGGCCCAAGTTGCCAAGGGATGTCAGGAGGTATGTGGAGAAGTGTGTGGTTTGTATGAAAGCCAAGGGGGGAGCTAGCAATGTAGGTTTGTATCAACCTCTACCCATTCCCAATAGACCATGGGAATGTATTAGCATGGACTTTGTGGTAGGACTCCCTAAGACTAAGATAGGGTTTGATAGTGTCTATGTGGTGGTAGATAGGTTTAGTAAGATGAGTCACTTTGTTCCTTGCAAGACCACCCATGATGCTAGCTATATTGCTCATCTTTTCTTCAAAGAGATTGTGAGGATCCATGGATTTCCATTGAGCATTGTCTCAGACAGGGATGTGAAGTTCATGAGTCATTTTTGGAAGACATTATGGAGCAGATTGGGTACTAATTTGTCTTTTGGATCAACCTACCATCCTCAAACTGATGGAAAAACTAAGGTGATTAATAGGGTGTTAGGTAACCTTCTAAGATTTCTAACCAAGGAGAATGGATAGACATGGGACATGGTCATATCATAAGTTGAATATGCTTACAATGACTGTGAACTAGACCACAGGTAGAAGTCCTTTTGAAATAGTGTATGGAATGCACCCAAGAGGTGTGTGTGAACTTAGTGATTTAGGAGCTATGGAGCATAGGAATGACCATGCTGAAGATTTCTCTCAGACCATGAAGGAGATCCAAGAGCAAGTGAAAAAGACAATTACAAAGGCTACTCACAAGCTAAAAGCTAAGGTGGATATGTCTAGGAAGGATCTAAAATTTGTAGTAGGGGACTATGTCATGGTCCATCTCAACAAATCTAGGTTATAGAAGGGAACATCAACCAAGTTGCAGATGAAGAGAGTGAGACCATGTAAGGTGTTAGCTAAATATGGAAAGAATGCTTACAAGGTGGAGCTATCTATAGATTTGGGCATCTCACTAGTGTTTAATGTGGCTGATTTGATTAGGTATAAAGGATCAGTCACCGATGTGGATCAAACCAGTATGGAGGTCTTGAAGGATGTAAGTAACATAACCCTACCTCCTAAAGGCAAGCTGCAAGCAAAGAGGATCTTGGAGTCAAGGGTGAAGAAGTCTACCCAACATAAGGCATACATGGAACATCTCATCAAATGGAAGGACAAACCAGAATTTGAGGCTACATGGGTGGATGAAGCTCAGTTCAAGAAGTAGGGTATTGAGTTATCTCTGCTCTCTCCCCACAATTCCTTAGTGTTGGTGCAGAGGGGGAGAATGGTGCAGGAGCACCCAATAGGTTACCATAGGAAGGTTGTCTAGAAGGTCATGTTTGGGCAATAGGATTAGGCCAAATTTTTCATTCTATTCTTGTTCATTTTATGTTTGTGCCTTGGTGGCATTTGGGATCAGGTGTTGAGTTGACAAAGGTCATGTTGACCATTGAATAGGTTTGAGGTTTTGGCTACAAGTAGGGCTTAAGACCTTTTAGACCCTTTTTAGGTGTTCCTTTTCTAAATGTTTGGAAATAAAGCTTAATGGAAGCTACAAGCAGCCAAGGAGAGGTTAAGATCGAGCTTAAATATTTTTGAGACCCTATTTAAGGGTGACCTCGACATGGAATTGAGGTTGGAAGCATTTGGATTATTTGAAAATTTGAAATTCAAGTGAGAACAGAAGTGATAATGTGAGAGTTTCTGATTTTTGCTTAGAAGTAGAGCTTTAATGGATTGAATGTGATACTGTATATAGTGTAGGATGTAGAGGAGTTTTCCTTCAAGCTTTGTGTGGCATTAGGTTGTTAGTTTGTTCAATTTTCAAGCACTGTTTGTAGATAGTTGGTTTCCTTTCAATTGTTGATCTGACAGACAGTTTGTGGAGAATGGAGGTTTAGATCATATTCCCACTGTACATATTGTATGGCCCTTTAGGAATTGTGACTAGACTCCATGACTATATATATGGTAGAATTAGGAGTCTTCTTCTAGGCGAGCCAGGAAGTGTTCGGCTAGGGAAGACAAGAAGTACAGAGCACTTGATTTGCAGGGGTGTCCATTTCATGTCAAATCACAGTGTGGAGAGGGTAGGTATGAGCCTTGAAAAAGCATATAATGGTGGAGGAAGCTCCATTAATCCATCTTTTGTAAGGAACCTCTAACAGTTGTAGGGAGGTCAGGAAAACTTAAACAAGAGGCCTAATTTGCCAAATTGAAGGTTAAGCCTGTGTACAAAAAGTTGAGGGTTAAGACCCCTAAAATCTTAGGGTGGTGGGAATATGGACCAGGAACCCCAAGGAAATATTTATAGTTATTTGGGAAACTTTGGAGAACTAACCTGATTTCCCGGAGAAGGAGGCCTAATTGGGGCTCATAGGGCTAGTAGCCTTAAAACCCTAAATGAGGGTTTTGGTGGAAGCGATCAAAAAATGGAGTTGGATGGACCCTCAAGAATCATAGAGGGATGGATTGAAACTAATAGAAACAC
>CM021101.1:500677393-500727377 GCA_007115665.2 Sequoiadendron giganteum | reverse complement strand
AAAAGAAATCCTGAACAACCACAAAAACAATCCCCTCTACCAATTTCTCAACATCCTCCTAGCACTCAACAAAATTTAATGAAAACAATAAAAAATAGATTGAGGAGTTAATCACGAGGTTGAACGATCTAGTAAGTTCAACCATGGAAAGAAGAAAACTTTTAGGTTCACTTCAAGAAATGTTAAAACATGTAGATGCATTAAAAAAACAATTAAGTGGTTGGTAGATAGGAGGCAGGAAGCTAGGAATTTTTCTATAGATAAATTATTATATAAAGAAGTAAAAGATGAAAAAAATACAAAATATGATTTGTGCTTATTATTCACTGATCCACACACAAATCAAAATATTGACCTTCATGCTAAGAGGTTTCCTATCCATTGTTGCCACCACCAAGGGATTATGAACTATTTTGGGGATAGGTGGTACATGGTTTTTGACTATCCACCATGCAAGAATTGCGAAGTTTGCCAATATTTCTTGAGGAAAATCTATTGTGAGTTCATCCTCAACAAAATCCCTAATTATTTTGATATGAGGGACTTTTAGGGGAGAGGTGGGGGTTCAACACAAGATAGACCTAGTGCATGATTGGATCCTCAGTGGCAAGCGAGATGAGCTCTCGCTAGGCTGGCTTGTGAGCACATAGTTATCCCTTTCATCATGAAGGAGAGTGCCGAGGTGGACACTTTTCAATCTATTAGCTCTTTGACCCAGAATATCATCTAGCATGCTAGTACTATAGTACAGTGCCATCTAGGGGACTCTTTGAGTGGTAGGCTTCCACCACATTTGTGTCAGGTTTGTAGGTAGACTTATACATATGACCCCAAAAACACTCAAGAGGTTGGTGCACAAGATATGTCTGCATCTACGAAGATGGTGAGGGCAGCTGATATTTTGAATGAGGATTTTGGCATTGATACTCAGGTAAAGGTTAGCATGTTCAATGAATTTAATTTATTAAATTTCATTTTGAAATGCAATATTAACTAATTTAGTTTTATGATTGTAATAAAATTTTAGGGTCACAGTGTTGATACTAGATACACCGACCCTCCACTTGTTTATTACTCCACTTCATCTACCATTGAGGTATGTAACTAGTAAACAATTATAAATTTATTAGATGTGAATAGCATTGTTATATGAATGGTATTCTAATATTTGATTTTGAATGTTGAATAGGCTAATATCGGAGGTTTCGTGGGAACACCTCCCAGTACTAGTGGATTTGTACAAACCTTCACACAAGTAATAGAATAAAGATTTTAACTAATGAATTGTACTTAATAGATTTGTGTATTTTATATTCATATCGTTGATTACATTGCATTGCACGTCTTTCAAACTCAAAGCATTACTTCACATTTCATAACTAATAACTAGATGTTGATAGATGACAAAATTTCAACTACAATATAGTTGTTTAGAAAGTCAACATAAGCAGTAATGCAATTACTTCGCATAGAATAAGTAATAACTAGGAGCAACTGCCAATTGCATTTGCTTGTCATGGCATTCCATGAGACCTCTTTTTACTGAGGCATTTTTTCAAACAGTTCACTGCCTTGTCTATGCTATGGATGCTTGGAAGAAATATATGAAAGAATAATAGTAAGCAATAGCATAGACAAGGCAATGAGTTGTTTGAAAAAATGAAAAATAAATGTCATCTCATGGTGATGTCCATCACCATGAGACCCAATTTCTTTGAGGCATTTTTTCAAACAAATCACCACATTTTCTATGCTACCACATTTTCCATACATGTCTACCAAAGCATTTTATCAAATAGTTAACTTCCTTGCTGCTATGGCTAAAAGCCTAAAAAAAGTTGCTTTCCAACAAACTATGGATTCTTGGAAAAATTTCTATCCAAGCATAATATTAAGCAATAACATAGACAAGGCAGTGAGTAGTTTGAAAAAATGCCTCGAAGAAATACGATCTCATGGTGATGGAATTCCATTCCATCGCCATGAGACCACATTTCTTTGAGGCATTTTTTCAAATATCTCACCACCTTTTCTATGCTACCACATTTTTCATACATGTCTACCAAATCATTTTATCAATCTACTCACTTCCTTGCTACTATGGCTAAAAGCCTAAAATAGGCACTTTCCAACAAACTATGGATTCTTGGAAAAAATCTATCAAAGCATAATAGTAAGCAATATCATAGTCAAGGAAGTGATTAGTTTGAAAAAATGACTTGAAGAAATGTGGTCTCACGGTGATGGAATGCCATTCCATCACCATGAGACCACATTTCTTTGAGGCATTTTTTCAAACAACTCACTGCCTGAAGAATAGAAACCAAGCCTTTAGCCAAAATTCCCCTCCAAATTATTTTCAAGGTCCTAATCCTCATCCTCAATTTACCAATCCATGGAACCTTCCACCTTTTATTCCACTTGTTCATATCCCCACCCCTCCTTTTTCATGTCATGATTTCCCTCCATCTCATAACCAAGACCACACTATACCATCCACCCCATCCCAACATAATACCATAGAGAAGGCAATGGATTGTTTGAAAAAATGCCTCAAAGAAATATGGTCTCATGGTGATGGAATGCCATGACACATTTATTTGTAATAGAATTCCATCACCATGAGACCACATTTATTTGAGGATTTTTTTCAAATAGTTCACTGCCTTCTCTGTGCTACCACAATTTTTGTACATGTCTACCAAAGAATTTTATCAAATGGTTCACCGCCTTGCTACAATGGATAAAAGCTTAAAATAGGTGCTTTCGAACAAGCTATGGATAGGGAAAATAGTAAGCATGATAGTAAAAAATATATAGTTCGATAAGTACTCAAAATTTTGTTCATTATCTCATACATTATAAGCCATGACGTGCATCACTATTGCAGTTTATGTGATTGAATATTTTTTTCTTTTTTTGAGATGTTGGAAGCGGATACACCTCCAAATTTTCATAGGGAAATGGAGCTTTGTTTTATTTTTCTATAGACTCCTCGATGCCTCTCACAGAGGTATGAGGAATATTACTAAATTTCAATTTATATTCGTTGTTATAGTTGTTAGTCAGTGAAAAGTCAAACCACTATTGATTCATAGTTTAATTTCTCTTTGGATGGTTTCTACAAGGCTTTAGCACACCACAACATGGGCATGCGAATATTTCCCTCGAGGAGAGTGATCATCTAGTGGCAGTAAGTGATTATTTTTTTAAATATATCATTTTTTATAATGTAATTTTTATATATTAATGTCTTTACTTGTTATTGTAATAGATAAAGCTTGACTAGGAACTAAACCCTAGGAAGAGCACTAGGAGCACTCCTCGACCTCAAAATAAATGAGTGATAGAATTATCACCATTTGACCGACAAGCAAAGGGAAAGAGTTTATTTCGAGAGCATGGAGAGCAATGGCTTTTGATTCCAAAGCCCTTTGTTTTATGCCTATATGATATTTTTGTACATATTTTGTATTGCATATATTTGACATTGTATGCCTATATGGAATTCTCATAAGCCTATATGGCTATTTTGTATATATTCTATACTTATATCGACATATATTGATGTATTCCTACATGGCTATTTAATTAATACAAATCTTTTTTATCGATGGTGTCCATATTTGTAATATAAATCCACGGTTCAATATATATGAGTTACGTGTATTCAAGTGTATACTTTACAACTTACGTATATAATTTGTCACTTATGTGTATTCTAATGTAAACTTTACGACTCAAATTTTTTCATGCGTATACCTTGTATTCATGGATATACTTTGTATTAATTTGCGTATACTATTTATTCATGTGTATAATTCAAGGCTTATGTGTATTTGAGTACTTGTGCTTCACTTATTCACATGTATGCTTGACTTATTCACATGCATACTTATTAATTGGTTAGCCCTAGCATTGCTCATTGCTGTCCTTCATGGTTTGTCTTGAATATTTATTGATTAATGCTAAACAAATTTATTAGTTGATGCTAAAAAACTTCAAAATTTCTAGGAATACTAGTAGAGTTACAAATTAAAAAATTTTACAAATTGAAAATAAAAGATTAACTATAAATAAATGCAATGATTATTAACTTGATAAATGCTTAAGAATGAGTATATATATATATCAAGAGATGATCCTTCTACAATGGCAACTTCCAACTAGAAAATAGGTATGCAACTCCATGCAAGATTGCACAATTAAGCAATCATTATCCTAAAAATATAAAAACAAGAAAACTTATCTAAAGGAATATTTTAGGCAAAATATTCTATACTAACATTTTCATAATCAATGGCTTGTTTCCATGCTCGCTTCCCAACTAACAACCAAACTTTTTCAAGAAACCCCTTTGATATATTTCTATGTCCATCGGGTCAATGGATATAAATCTACCCAAAACATTCCCAATACTTTGAAAGCAATAGTCCACCCAAAATTGCAATGGGAGATAAGGCAAATGAACCCACATAGGTATAACTGAATAAAGAATAGTTCACCCTTCACAACTTGGTGAAACCATTTCCAATGTTATAAGATCTTAAAGATAAAGAAGAATTATGATCTATATAATATAGAATTAGTACCCACTTTGATTAGTACAAATTTTTCAACCATAGACTTATCATGCTTTTTTAAATTTGGTAAGAAGAATTATTTAAGATCCTTGAGCAATGTATTTCCTAGTGCTCCATTTTTCTTACATATCTCAATTCAACTAAGAGTTTCATAAAATTATTTATCTAAAAGTAAATAACACATTTTCAATTGGTATTCCATGAGATGTTTCATAAAAAGATTCCAGTATATTTAATCTTTTGATTAGAACAAATCAATAAAAAAAAGGATACATAATCTTCACAACACTTGCAAAACATAATATTCATAGTAGATAATGAGTAGTTAACTTCTTGACACATTATCATACAAACATTTATCATGAATAGTCTTTAAAAAATTTCACAGCATAATCCTCATAGTACATAATGAATTGTTATGTTCTTTATCCATCACCATATAAACACGCCGAAAGATGTATATGTCAACTTTTAACAATATTATTTCATGTATAGGAAATGGAATTGGTTGAAAACTTTATTTATCACACCAAATAATAAATGTACATGAGAGAATCACTTATTTCTCTTAGACTCCAATTTTCAAGCATAGAAAATCATTTCAAATGAAAATGACAAAATTCTTCACAACCAAAGTTGTTAATTGAGGAGAAAATAAAATGTTTTCAAGTTCCACCATTGTATGCATTTTCAATTGGTTGTCTATTGTTGTAAGGGAAAATAGGATAATGCCCATCAAAGATTGCAACCATTTTGCACTTTGGACCCTTAAGGGATTGAGCCCGTTGAACATAGCTCAGAGTGATTTGACATGTTTTGGTGCAAAAGAGGACCATGCATAGCGTAAATGTACCCATTCAAATATGTTGGAATAGTTCATTTGGTCACACGAGTTGCAGAACAAAAGTTGCAACACTTTGCAACCTTACACTGCTTGCATTTGATACTTTTTTGATCAAGTGAAAATTGGACACCACAAGAAAATGAATTTGAGAAAAAATAAAATAAGAGAGGTTATTGTAGAGGGGCCCAACATGATCTCATAGGATTATATGGATTGTTTGTAAGAATAACAATTTTTGAGTAATAGCCCATCAAAGATTGCAACCATTTTGCACTTTGGACCCTTAAGGGTTGAGCTGGTTGAATGTAGCTCAGAGTGATTCAGTGTGTTTGGGCATGAAATAGGACCATGCCTAGCATAAATATAATCATATAGATGCATTGGAATAGTTAATTTGTTCACATGAGTTGAAAAATGAAATTTGCACCACTTTGTAACTTTACACTACTTGCATTTAACACTTTTTCCATGAAGTGAAAACTGTACACCGTGGGAAAATGACTTTGAGATAACAAAAACCAAGAGAGGTTATTGGAGAGGGGCCCAAAATGATCCCATAGGTTTAGACAAAGAGTTCATAAGCATCATAGTTTCTGAGTAATAGATCGTCAAAGATTGCAACCATTTTGCACTTTGAACTCTTAAGGGATCTGGTGCAGGAGCACCTAGGTTACTATAGGTTGTCTAGAAGGTCATGTTTGGGCAACTTGTTTAGGCCTATTTGTCTATCTATTCTTGTTCATTAGGTTTGTGCCTTATTGTAATTTGTGATCAGGTGTTGAGTTGTTGAAGGTCATGTTGACCATAGCATAGGCTTAAAGGTTTTTGCTCAAGCAAGGTTGAGGGCCTTTTAGACCCTTTTAGGTGTTACATTTCTAAATTTTTGAAAATAAACCTTATTGTAAGCTACAAGTGGCCAAGGAGTGACCTAAGGAGAGGTAACATATTTAGAGACCCTATTTAAGGGTGCTCTCGAGATGAGAGCAAGGTTGGAAGCATTTGGATTATTTGAAATTTTGAAATTCAAGTGAGAACAGTTGTGTTAATGTGAGAGTTTCTGATTTTTGCTTAGAAGTAGTCTTCAATGGATTGAATGTGATACTATAGATAGTGTAGGATGTAGAGGAGTTCTCCTTCAAGCTTTGTGTGGCATTAGACTGTTAGTTTGTTCAATTTCCAAGCATTGTTTGTAGATAGTTTATTTTCTTCCAATTGCTGATCTGACAGACAGTTGAGAAGAATGGATGTTTAGATCACATTCCCACTGTACATATTGTATGGTCCTTGGGAATTGTGACTAGAATCCATTATTTTATATATGGTAGGATTAGGAGTCTTTGGTTGTATCGGAAACACCATGGAAGTCTTCTTCTAGGTGATCCAGGAAGTGTCCGGCTAGGGAAGACAAGAAGTGCAGAGCACTTGATTTGTAGGGGTGTCCATTTCCTACCAAATCAGGTGTGGAGAGGGCAGGTATGAGCCTTTCCAAAGCATATAATGGTGGAGGAAGCTCCATCAATCCATTTATTGTAAGGAACCTCTAACAGTTACAGGGAGGTCAGGAAACCTTAAACAAAAGGCCTAATTTTCCAAATTGAAGGTTAAGCCTGTGTACGGACAGTTGAGGGTTAAGACCCCTAAAATCTTAGAGTGGTGGGCATATGGACCAGAAACCACAAGGAAATATTGAGAGTTCTTTGGGAAACTTTGGAGAACTAACCTGATTTCTCGGAGAAGGAGGCCTAATTGGGGCTCCTAGGGCTAGTAGCTTTAAAACCCTAAATGAGGGTTTTGGTGGAAGCGATCAGAAAACGGAGTTGGATGGACCCTCAAGAATCATAGTGGGATGGATTGAAACTAGTAGAAACACCTCCACACCCCTACATAGACAAGTTCTAGATTTTGGAAAATGTTAGCCTTTAGGGTGGATTAAGGGCTAAGGGAAGAATTGCAAAGCTTGCACCAAGGTTGGCTTGGTAGGTAGAGTTGGGATGGTAGTTGGGTTGGCAAGGAGAACCAGGGGGCCCTAAATAAGAGAAAGGTCCTATAGGTTAAGGTGGTGGAGTGAGACACCATAGGGGTCTTCCAGGTAAGACCTAGGGCAGGAATCAGTGATTGATTCCTCCAACCTCCCTATCAAATTGGTATCAGAGCAACAAAATATTTGGGATAGATTGTTGTATGTTAGAGCTTGAGTCTAGTGGTTCTACAACCATGGTGACAAATATAGAGCTGGCCAAGAAGGTCGAAGATCAAGAGGAAGACAATAGGAGATTGAGGGAAAGAATAGCTCAACCTGAGCAAGCAATGAATAATGTGCAAACTAAGATTGATGAGGTCAGTGATAGATTGGAAGGTAGGGTACCTAAGAGTGAAGAGGTTGCAGAGGAAGACAAGATCCCTGAACCGGACCCTGTTCTACAAGAAGAGCCTTTCTTGAAGGCATTGAAAGCTATGAGTGGGAACGCACTTGAAGGCATACCATTGTTTAATGGAAAATTAGAAGCTGATCTAGTCATGGATTGGATAGAGGGAATGGAAAACCATTTTGAGTGTGATGGAGTCATTGACGCATAGAAGGTGAAGGTGGAAAAGTCAAGATTAAGAGGTTCTACCTTGACATGGTGGAAGTTCATTCAGACAGAGAGGGAAAAGGAAGGCAAGAAGCCTATCTCAACTTGGAAGGGAATGGTTGCCAAAGTGAGAGAAGCATACATGCCAGATGATTATGAGATTCAGTTGCATAAGAAGAGACAGAGCTTGAGACAAAGAGACCAAGATATGAATACTTACACTGAGGAGTTTCAAAAACTTTGTATGAGGTCTAATGTTGTAGAGGATGAAATTCTTAAGGTGGCTAGGTACCTTAATGGCTTGAAGTGGAACATTCAAGAGAAGATGAATCTTCTAAGTCCCAAGATAGTACACCAATGTTACCAATTGGCTATAAAGATTGAGGAAAGAAGCAAGAGGAAACAAGACCAGGCTTCTAAGAGTAGAGGTAAAGGCATAGATCAAAGAGGACATAGAGGTGGATACCAAGGTAGAGGGACTGAACAAAGGAATCAGGGAGAGTCCAAAATCACTGAGCACGGAAGTGAAACAACACCTAGAGGAGGCTATGGAATAGGTAGAGGACCTCAAGGAGGAGCAAATAGAGGAAGAGGAGCAGGAAGAAGCAACTCATACTTTGCTAGTATGAAGTGTTATAACTATGGTCAAGTAGGACATCCAACTTATAGGTGCCCGGAGAAAGCATCTTCATCAAATACAGAAAAGAGAGTGGCATATGCTCAAGAGGACACCATGAGTATGAAATCACCAGAAGTTAGACACATTGAATCAGAAATGGGGGAGAACCTGATGTTTAGAAGAGTCCTAATCAAACAACCAATCAAGGAGGAGCCAAAGCAAAGGAGAGCCTTATTCAGGGTAAGATGCAAAGTACTTGGAAAGGTGTGCAAGGTTATAGTGGATTCAGGGTCTACTGATAACATAATCTCAGAAGAGGTAGTGAGGAAGTTGAAGTTGGCAAAAGTACCCCACACTAACCCTTACAAGGTGACATGGTTGAACAAAGGGCAGAGTGTTCTTGTCAATGAGCAGACAGCGGTGGAGTTCTCCATTAGAGGGTACAAAGATAAGTTGATTTTTGATGTGTTTCCCATGGATGCATGCCATCTTCTATTGGGAAAACCATGGCAGTATGATAGAGGAGCCATCTATGATGGTAAGGAGAATACTATCTCTTTCAAGAAGGATGGAAAGACATTCAAATTGCAGTCACTGTTAGATGAGGAAGAAGGATAGTCAAAGACCCCTAGTGTCTTGTTAAGTAGTGGCAAGGAGTTCATCAATACTCTACACAAAGGAGGTGAAGGATATGTGGTCATGGTGCAACCCAAAGAAGAAGACAAGGCCAAGAAAATAGTCATATCGGAGGCAGTCCAAAAGTTGTTAGAACAGTTCAAGGACATAGTTAGTGATGGAACACCAACAGCCTTACCTCCAAAGAGAGCCATTAGTCATCATATTGACTTCATACCAGGAGCTTCATTGCCAAACAAAGCAACTTACAAGCTTACACCAGATCAGAACCTAGAAGTAGCTAGGCAAGTGCAGGAGTTGTTAGATCAAGGATTGATTAGGAAGAGCATCAGTCTATGTGTAGTACCAGTTGTCTTAGCAACCAAGAAAGGTGGTAAGTGGAGACTATGTGCTAATTCTAGAGCTATAAACAAAATCACAATCAGGTATAGGTTCCCTATTCCTAGAATTCAGGACTTGATGGATTGTCTTGGAAGAGCTTAGTACTTCACCAAGTTGGATCTCAAAAGTGGATACCATCAGATCATAATTAAGGATGGGGATGAGTGGAAGACAACCTTCAAGACAACTGATGGGTTGTATGAATGGAGAGTTATGCCATTTGGCCTCTCTAATGCCCCTAGCACATTCATGAGGCTCATGAATGAAGTACTCAAAGACTTTATAGGGATATTTGTGGTGGTATATCTAGATGATATACTCATCTTTAGCAAGACAACAGAAGAACATCTAAAACATGTGGAGTTGGTTCTTAGAAGATTGCAAGAAGAGAGGTTAGCCATCAACCTAGAGAAGTGTGAGTTCTTCAAACAAGAGCTTGTGTATTTGTGGTTTGTAGTATCCCAAGGTTCATTGAAGATGGACCCAAGCAAGGTGGAAGCTATCCTAAATTGGCCTACACCAACCACTGGGACAGAGGTAAGAAGTTTTCATGGATTAGCTTAGTTTTATAGGAAATTTATAAGGAATTTTAGTGGCATATGTGCACCAGTACTTGATACTATCAAAGGTGGCCTAAAGACTAAGTTGAAGTGGACACTTGAAGCTGAGAAGGGTTTTGAGAAACTGAAACAAGAAGTGGCAACTCAACCTATCCTTTTGTTACCTAGTTTTGATAACTTATTCACTATGGAATGTGATGCCAGTGGAATTGCAGTAGGAGGAGTTCTAAGCCAAGAAGGCAAGCCTATAGCTTTCTTTAGTGAAAAGTTCAATGAAGCTAAGAAGAAGTATTCTACCTATGACCTAGAACTATATGCTCTAGTACAGTCACTTAGGAAGTGGAGGCACTATCTCCTACCTAAAGATTTTGTTGTGTTTATTGATAATCAGGCACTTAGCTACATCAACACTCAAGAGAAGTTGAGCAATAGACATTTGAAATGGATGGAATACATCCAAGCCTTCACTTTTACCATCAAGCACAAGAAGGGACAGTTGAACAAGGTGGCAGATGCACTAAGTAGAAGATTGTTGACAGTGCAAGAGATACAAATAAAGAGCATTAGAATAGAGAGTTTCAAGGATCTCTATGGGGAAGATGGAGACTTCTCGGAGGCATACAAGGTATGTTCTAACTTTGAGAATCATTTTCATAGTCAATACTCAGAGTATACATTGCAAAGTGGACTATTGTTCAAGGGGAATTAGTTATGTGTTCCAAAGGGTTCAATGAGGGAAAATATCATCTAGGAGAAGCACAGTGGCAGTCTTAGTGGTCATTTTGGTATCAACAAGACAATGGAACTAGTGCAGAGGTTCTACTATTGGCCTAAGTTTCCAAGGGATGTCAGAAGGTATGTGGAGCAGTGTGTAGTGTATATGAAAGCCAAAGGGGGAGCTAGCAATGCAGGTTTGTATCAACCTCTACCCATTCCCAACAGACCATGGGAGTGTATTACCATGGATTTTGTGGTAGAACTCCCTAAGACTAAGACAGGATTTGATAGTGTCTATGTGGTGGTAGATAGGTTCATTAAGATGAGTCACTTTGTTCCTTGCAAAACCACCCATGATGCTAGCTACATTGCTCATATTTTCTTCAAAGAGATTGTGAGGATCCATGGATTTCCATTTATTATTGTCTCATACCGGGATGTGAAGTTCATGAGTCATTTTTGGAAGAAATTATGGAGCAGATTGGGTACTAATTTGTCTTTTGGATCAGCCTACCATCCTCAGACTGATGGAAAAATTGAGGTGATCAATAGGGTGTTAGGTAACCTTCTAAGATGTTTAACCAAGGAGAATGGATAGACATGGGACATGGTCATATCACAAGCTGAATATGCCTACAATGACAGTGTGAACCAAACCACAGGTAGAAGTCCTTTTGAAATAGTGTATGGAATGCACCCAAGAGGTGTGTGTGAACTTAGAGATTTAGGAGCTATGGAGTATAGGAGTGGCCAGGCTGAGGACTTCTTTTAGACCATGAAGGAGATCCAAGAGCAAGTGAAAAAGACAATTACAAAGGCTACTCACAAGTTGGAAGCTAAGGTGGATATGTCTAGGAAGGATCTACAATTTGCAGTAGGGCACTATGTCATGGTCCATCTCAACAAATCTAGGCTGCAGAAGGGAACATCAACCAAGTTGCAGATGAAGAGAGTGGACCATGTAAGGTGTTAGCAAAATATGGGAAGAATGCTTACAAGGTAGAGCTACCTGCAGATTTGGGCAACTCACAAGTGTTTAATGTGGTTGATTTGATCAGGTATAAAGGACCAGTCACTGATATGGATCAGACAAGTGTGGATGTCTTGAAGGATGTGAGTAACATAGCCTTACCTCCTAAAGACAAGCTGCAAGCAGAGATGATCTTGGACTCAAGGGTGAAGAAGTCTACCCGACATAAGAAGTACATGGAAAGGCCAACCAGGCTCTAAGGCTACATGGGTAGATGAAGCTCAGTTCAAGAAGCAGGGTATTGATTTATCTTTGATCTCTCCCCACATTCCTTAGTGTGTGTGCAGAGGGGGGAGAATGGTGCAAGAGCACCTAAGTTACCATAGGTTGTCTAGAAGGTCATGTTTGGGCAACTTGTTTAGGCCTATTTGTCTATCTATTCTTGTTCATTAGGTTTGTGCCTTAGTGGTATTTGTGATCAGGTGTTGAGTTGTTGAAGGTCATGTTGACCATAGCATAGGCGTAAAGGTTTTTGCTCAAGCAAGGTTGAGGGCCTTTTAGACCCTTTTAGGTGTTAACTTTTCTAAATTTTTGAAAATAAACCTTAATGTAAGCTACAAGGGCCAAGGAGTGACCTAAGGAGAGGTAACTAATCTAGAGACCCTATTTAAGGGTGCTCTGGAGATGAGAGCAAGGTTGGAAGCATTTGGATTATTTGAAAATTTGAAATTCAAGTGAGAACAGTTGTGTTAATGTGAGAGTTTCTGATTTTTGCTTAGAAGTAGTACTTCAATGGATTGAATGTGATACTATAGATAGTGTAGGATGTAGAGGAGTTCTCTTTCAAGCTTTGTGTGGCATTATACTATTAGTTTTTTCAATTTCCAAGCATTATTTGTAGATAATTTGTTTTCTTCCAATTGCTGATCTGACAGACAGTTGAGAAGAATGGAGGTTTAGATCACATTCCCACTGTACATATTGTATGGCCCTTGGGAATTGTGACTAGACTCCATGATTGTATATATGGTAGGATTAGGATTCTTTGGTAGTATCAGAAACACCATGGAAGTCCTCTTCTAGGCGAGCCAGGAAGTGTCCGGCTAGGGAAGACAAGAAGTGCAGAGCACTTGATTTGTAGGGGTGTCCATTTCCTGTCAAATCATGGTGTGGAGAGGGCAGGTATGAGCCTTTCCAAAGCATATAATGGTGGAGGAAGCTCCATCAATCCATATGTTGTAAGGAACCTCTAACAGTTACAGGGAGGTCAGGAAACCTTAAACAAAAGGCCTAATTTGCCAAATTGAAGGTTAAGCCTGTGTACGGACAGTTGAGGGTTAAGACCCCTAAAATCTTAGAGTGGTGGACATATGGACCAGGAATCCCAAGGAAAGATTGAGAGTTCTTTGGGAAACTTTGGAGAACTAACCTGATTTCTCAGAGAAGGAGGCCTAATTGGGGCTCATAGGGCTAGTAGCTTTAAAACCCTAAATGAGGGTTTTGGTGGAAGCGATCAGAAAACGGAGTTGGATGGAACCTCAAGAATCGTAGTGGGATGGATTGAAACTAGTAGAAACACCTCCACACCCCTGCATAGACAAGTTCTAGATTTTGGAAAATGTTAGCCTTTAGGGTGGATTAAGGGCTAAGGGAAGAATTGCAAAGCTTGCACCAAGGTTGGCTTGGTAGGTAGAGTTGGGATGGTAGTTGGGTTGGCAAGGAGAACCAGGGGGCCCTAAACAAGAGAAAGGTCCTATAGGTTAAGGTGGTGGAGTGAGACACCATAGGGGTCTTCCAAGTAAGACCTAGGGCAGGAATCAATGATTGATTCCTCCAACCTCCCTATCAGGATCGAGCCAGTTGAACGTAGCTCAGAGTGATTCAACATGTTTTGGTGTGAAAGAGGACCATTCCTAGTGTAAATTTACCCATCCAAATGTGTTGGAATAGTTCATTTGGTCACACAAGTTGCAAAATGAAATTTGCACGACTTTGCAACTTTACACTGCTTGCATTTGACACTTTTTCCATCAAGTGAAAACTGGACACCATGGGAAAACGACTTCGAGATAACAAAAAACAAGAGAGGTTATTATAGAGGGGCCTAACATAATCTCATAGGCTCAGATGAATAGTTCATAAGCATCATGATTTCCAAGTAATAGCCCATCAAAGATTGAATCCATTTTGCACTTTAGATTCTTAAGGGATCGAGCCGAGTGAACGTAGCTCAGAGTGATTCAACATGTTTGGGTGTGAAAGAGGAAAATTCCTAGTGTAAATGTACCCATCTATATGTGTTTGAATAGTCTATTTGGTCACATGAGTTGCAAATTGAAAGTTGCACCACTTTGCAACTTTACATGCTTTCATTTGACACTTTTTCCATCAAGTGAAAACTGGACACCATGGGAAAATGACTCTAAGATAACAAAACCCGAGAGAGCTTATTGTAGAGGGTCCTAACAAAATTTAGTAGGATCAGACAAAGAGTTAATAAGTGATTGGATTAAATTGTGGTTGATATTTCGGGTAGAACTATCCTTGTATTTCTATCTTAAATTGATGAATGGATTGAGATCAATCTTCGGGATTTTTTTTTTTCCTCAGTTTACTCCTCAATGTCAATCTGGGAGTATAGGCTTGTGAAAGATATTGGGGATGTCTACCTAATGGATAAACCTATGAAGTGAAGTGGAGATGAATGCAATAGCACACAAATTGCATTTTTACTATAATCTGGTTTTCAGACCTCCTGTCAATTTTGTGACAGGAGCCTATATTCACATAGTCTGCAACATAAACCGATTAACATAAAATAGTAAACAATATTACTATTACACATGAAGAAAAAAATATAATTAGAATTGAAATGAAACACACTAAAATTTATTCATGCATGTTTGATAACCACACCAATTAATATTTATCGAATGCAATCTACCAATGAAACTCATACACATTAATAGTAAACAAAGATAACTGCAAACTAGTTTGATCATAGAGAGATAGATGTAAGACTAAACACTTATTACTACACGATGCAATCCTACTGTAGTAATCATCGGGTAGTCGATGAAGTGGGTCCTTCCTTCTTTGACTATCAGTGATGGATCTCACGGACACAAACTAATCCATGCTAACCAACATTCATTCAAATAAATCTACATTATTTTAAGTTGCAAAACAAAGATCTGTAGCAATAATATTTTTATCTATATCGATTGAGTCTTGACTTACATATTTATAGATACCATAGACCAATCAAAATTATAACCACTACTAGATAAAAACATAGAAGAGTCCTTGGTTGTTTCAACTTGCGACCAACAACCTTAAAAGATAATCAAAATTAGTTTGGATTCTTTTGCCGTTATTTCAAAACGACATAACAAATTAAAACATATAAACACAACTCAACACATGTTTAACCAAAATGAAAAATAGCTCTTGAACGATCTTCAACTCCATTCCATCGATGCCCTTATCCATGCGCCATCTATTAAGCATCCCCTGATACAAAAGTCAATAAATAATCAAAGGATTTTAGTAAATTCATAGGTTTTCATCTTTCCTTGTATTTTATAAAACATCTTCAACTCATTAACAAATGGTGGCAAGAGAAATAGAAAATACTACAAAATGATAAGGTTTAAAAGAAAATTCAAAGGTAAAATAAAGACATATTTCGCCCTCATCATTCCCCCTAGCTTAGGGTTTTCCATGTCCTCATGCAAAAGAGTATAAAGTACAAACCAGGAGAAAAAGGGGTTAGTTTCTGCATTGTGTCAGTGACTTCCTTCGCCCATGACTGGTATAATGCTTGCATCTACTTTTCATGTTCTTGAATGGTCATGAGGGATGTTCTAGAGACATCTATTTGTTCAAGTGCTATCTTGAGTCACCAAATTTCTTCTATCTGTGAGGAATCAAGAGAGCACGTGTACTAAACCCATCTCTGAAGGGCCTCATTTTCCTCAGTCACCCTAGCCAATGAATCTTGCAATGCTTGATTTTCCTCCTTTAACTTGGCTATCAAATCTTGCAAACTTTGTATCTCTTCTTTTGCTAACAAAGGATTCTCCTCTGTCAGTTTAGTTACCAAGTTTTGTAGGTCATGAATTTCCTCATTTGTTAACAAAGGATTCCCCTTCTCAAATTCTTCCCCTACTTCTTGATTTCTAGTTGGGGTGTCTCCATAGGTTCTTGCTCATTATCAACTGGCACATTCAACTCCCAATTTTCCATTTGGGGAGATAATTCAATGGTCCTTTGTTCTACAAGGTTGATAGTGGCTTCAGGTGTCAATTCAACATGAAAGTCTTGAATATTAGTATCAGTATGAATATTCTCCTCATGTGACACAAACCATTCCTCCATACCCTATGCATTCTCATCAAAGGGTTCCATTAATTTTCCTTCTTTTGTGGCTATGACTAATCCCTCTAAAATTGAAGGACGAGACTGAAGGAGTTGGGTTTCTTATTCACACCTAGTTTCATTTTCATTAGTAGTCATAGGTGCTTCTCTTGTATTCCTTCTATTTCTCCTTCATATCTCCCTAGAAAGATTTACTGACCTTCTATTTTTGTGATACACAACACCTAGAACTATGAGATCATCCACTTCTTTTGACTGCTTAGAACCTAGAATATTGCTAGCTACATTTTCTAGATTTTCCAATTTTTTGGTTGTAGAAGCAGTTGACTTATATTTAGTTGGTGATTTTTCCTTAGTGGGTGATTTATCTTTGTCACCAGGAACATTCAAAGCTTGTTTCTTTGAAGAGCTAGGGGAGACTGAGGATGTCTTTCTATGCCTTTTTCACTTACCCCTAGTTTCTCAGTTTTGTGTGCTAGGTTTGACAGACTTGCTACTAGTAGGGGTAACATGAGAGATCTTATCCAGTTTGCTACTTGAGGCTAGGGTTTTCTTGATACCCTTCTTGGAAACCCTCTTCTTCATAGGTTTATGGGAATCACTAGAAATTTCTTTTGTCCCGAAGTCTTCACTATGTTCTTCTAAAGAAATTTCATTATTACTGCCCTTATTTGATTCTGTGCCTACAGACTCCTCTTTTTCAGAAGAACTAGGTGGGTTGATAGGAGAATCCTCCTCTGTAGAGTTATCTAGGGTGTCTTCACCAAGAAGTGAATCCCAATCTTGTGGAGGAGAGAGTTTTTCCAGTTCCCTTACAATTAACAGTTTAATGAGGCCATGGTGAACTAATGAGTTTTCATGCCCCTTTTGAGCTGATTTTTGCATTTGGTTTACATAGGAGTAAAGGAAATATGGCATGTTCACAAGTATTCCCCATCTTAAATGATTCATAAGTTGAAAATGCTTAGCATAAACATATACATACCTACCTTCACATATTATATATTGAATGATGAATTTTGCTACATTGTCTCAGGGCCGCAAAAGTGAGATTATCTTTGTGCCTTGTCTAGTGATGATTTCAAATGACTCCCCTCATGCTAGGAACTTCTTGCATAGAGGCTCAAGGTCCATGGAATTTTTAGAGTTATCTGGAAAGTAATTTTCACTTGAGAGTGGAAACCCAAAGACATTGGCTATGGCTTCCATTGAGAAAGGAATTGTTAAACAGTGGAATTTTGCCTCCTTTTTATGGTAGGTCATTGTGAACTCTTACATAATACTTTCATCATACCATCTTAACCATTTACAATATGCATCTCATCTTTCTTGTTTAAAGATTTTATAAGCCTTGACAGCCTTTGGTGCCCTTAGTTCTTCCATAGTTGGAGGATCAAATGATGACAATGTTCTCCTACCATGACACTACGAGGAGGTCTCCGCAACCAAAAGAACTATACGAATGAAATTCACTAGTAGATGTAGAAACCACCATTGAAAATAGGTGTTGGGAATAGTAATCAATTATCGACTGTAACTTAAGCGATGAGCGGTTAACGGGCAATTAAATTTGGAAAGTGGGTAGCAATGTTTGAAAAGATTGTTCTACACCGATGTCATCATAGCAGCTTACGATTACACTAGTAAATAATAGTAATATTGGTATTAACTAAGAAAAATAAATAAATAATGGATTTTGGCATGCTAAAAAGGATACAATGAAGATACAATGTGATGGTTGAAGACATAGAATGTGACAAGACAACTCCCCCCAACTTAACATGTGGCTTGTCCTCGGGTGATGTCACCACTCATTAAATGAAAAGAAGAATATTTAATAAAAGAAAAAGGAAAATAAAAAACTGAAATATACCAATACCAATGATCATCGACAGTACGAAATAATGATGCAGAAGCAAGCACGATGAATGAAGAGTGGAGATAGTGCCGGTGTTGACGTGGATTTTCTAGCTTGGCAATGTTAGTGCTGAAACCGAAGGTGCCTCCTAGGGTTGAGAAGACATCGTAGCAGAAAAGACATCAGGTGAACTACGACCATCATAACCTAAGTGAAGTACAGATAGTAGGCTACCACGAGTAGAGATGAGCACGATGAGGTAATGACCGAAAACACATAATACCCTAATAGGTAGGCAACATGAGTGTGTGAAAGAACTGTGAATGCTGATCATAGTGCCTAATGTTAGGTGGAGCCAAAAAAATCACTAAGGAAGCAAAAACCACCAGATAGAATCAAGTGACAAAGGCTCCTATCCAAAAAAATATAGGAACTAGGGGTGCATAGGAAATTATACTAAATGTGGGAGCAACCCAAAAATGGTAGTGGCTGTGAGGAAGGTAGGGGCAAGCCAAAAAGGGCGGTGGTCATGAGGAAGGTAGGAGAAACCCAAAAAAGATGAGATAAAGGTTCAGTCGTTCTACCCCATCAATGAACAAGCACAACACAAAGATGAAAGTGCAGTCCCTGGCACAAAAGTGACAGGATGTCAGAGTTGTGTATCAGGTCGAATTATTCAAGCTAGAGAGATATCTTCTTTTTTTCCTTTTTTCTTTTTCTTTTTCTTCTTTTTTTTAAAATATTTTGATCTTTATGATAGATCTCCAGTAACCTAGTTTTCACCCTATCATCACCTAGATGCACTGAGAATTTAGTTTTCACCTCTAGGACTTATTTAGCAATTAATGCCCACCAAAAACTAGTTTTCAAATGTTAACTAGCCAACAACACGTGAAGGTTTTCATTGTTGGATCTTTTATTGCATTTTTTTTTAACATTTTGAAAATTACCTAAAAGGTACTGGGAGAGGCCACATAAACCCTACCAAGTAGATGGAGTTCCTTAGGAAAATTCGAGACAAACTCTTCCCTTGAGAGAGGCCTCTTGTAAAACTTAAATTGGTGATCGTTGAAAACTAAATCAATGCGATCAAAGTCCATGGTGCGAATCTTGACTACCCTTTTATCGTAGACCACCTCAAATTCATAGGGCCTGAGCCACCGGGTGTGGAACTTTCCCTTAAAATCTTGGAAATGAGAATCATACAAGAGTGCCCAATCACCTGGTTGAAATGAACGTCATTGAATGAAACAGTCATGCTAGAGAGTGTGTTGGTTCTATACAATCTCTGCATGGAAGAGTGCTTGTTGACGGAGTTCATCCAATGAGTGAAGTTGTGCAATTTTCTCTTTTTGTGCATCAAACAAGTGTGTACCCAGCTAGAGTGTGATGCAAAGAGTTTTTACCTCAAACTCGATAGGAAGAAAAACCATCTTACCATAAACAAACTCATAAGGTGTCAAACCAGTAGTGGTTTTCCATGTAGTGTAGTAGGCCCACATTACTTCAGGAAGTCGCACAACCCAATCCTTCTTATAGACGGAAACTGTCTTGGTAAGAATGTTTTCAAGTTCTCAGTTGGTGACTTCGACTTGACCATTAGCCTGGGGATGATAAGGTGAAGAATTGTGATGTTGAATCTCATATTCATGAACCAAAGTAGAAATGAGGTCAGATGTGAACTGTGGACCCTGATCGGTAACTATCTCACACGAAACACCAAATTGGGTAAAAATCTTGGAATAGAGAAATTCAGCTACCTTGGTGTCCCTGACATGCTTCAAAGCAACAACTTCAATCCACTTTGTTATGTAATATGTACACACAAGGATGTAGTCCTTCATCTGATATGACAGGTTGACAAGTCCAACAAAATCAAGTCCCCATTTTTCAAAAGGTTCAATGGATAACTGAGGATGCAGGGGAATTTCATTTTAGCACGTGGGGTAGCCCATATGCTAACATTTATTACAATGTTGAACATAACGTTTACAATACTTGTGGAGTGTAGGCCAATAATAGCCTGTAGTTAAGATCTTCTGAGCATTTCTTTAAGCAACAAAATGTCCTTTGCAGGGTTATGTGTGGTATGCGCTAAGTATGTCAAAGACATCATCCTTAGGCACACATCGACACATGATATTGTCAATTCCATGATGAAAGAGAAATCCATCTATCCACGTATAATCACCACTAAGTCCAACAAACTTTTAGAGTTCCCTTAGAGAGGAATAGGGTGGAAACTTGCAAGTAACTAGGTAGTTTTCCATGTCAGTGTACCACAGGCTCTTTGTTGATATAGCAAAGAGATGTTCATTTGGAAAGGTATCATCAATTGGAACTGGCTCATCATCTCACTGTTGTAACTTGGAAAAAAATCATGCAACCACATTCTCACAACCAGGCTTATCAAGTATAGTAATGTCAAATTCTTGAAGTAAAAGTAAACACCTAATAACTCTATTAGTCACAACAAGTTTATTCATTACAAATCAAATTGCAGAATGATTAGTATGAACAAACACTTTATATCCGATAATATAATGATGAAAATTATTAATTGCATAAACAACAGCTAAAAAATCCTTTTCAGTTACTGTATAATTTACCTCAGTTGCAATGAAATTCTTCCTGATGTAGTAAATGGAGTAGAAGACATTTTCTTCTTTCTATCCAAGGACAACCTCCATGGAACAATCTGAGGCATCAATGTGAATATGAAAAGGTAGTTCCTAGTTCAGACATCTGAGTACTGGTGTGGTGACCATCTTGTTCTTAATGGTTTCAAAAGCCTCTTGACACTTAGGTGTCCAGGAGAAAATGACATATTTCACTAGCAAAGAAAACAAGGGGGGGGGGGGAAATCTTACTAAAATTTTGGATAGATCTCCTATAGTACCCTACATGGCCTAGAAAACTACGCGCACATCCTTTTGGCTAGTGGGTGTAGGAAAGTCCTGAATAATCTGTATTTTTTTGGAATCAATTTGAATACCCTTAGAAGAAATAAAATGAGCAAGTACTATCCCTTTTGTCATAAGCACATGGAACTTTTCATGACTTAATGATAAATTAGTGTCTATACAATTTCTAAGTACCTTTTCTAAATTTTCTTTAGCCTCTTCATAAGTATTACCATGGATAGTAAAATTGTCCATATATACCTCAACACAATCATTTACAAGATCCACAAAAATGCTCAATATTTCCCTTTGAAAGGTGGCAGGGGCATTACATAAACTAAATAGAAAAAATTATAGGAAAAAGTGCCCCAAGGACAAGTGAAAGTAGTCTTGTCTTGGTCTTCAAGTGCTATGCGAATTTGGTTGTAGCCGCTGAACCCATCTAGAAAAGATAAGAAATTTTTACCTACAAGAGTTTTCAACACTTGATCAATAAATGACAATGGGAAGTGATCCTTTTTAGTAGCTTTATTTAGTGCTTTGTAATCAACACAAATTCTCCATTTACCATTTTTCTTGGGAACCACAATTAGAGGAGAGACCCACTGACTATCCGAAATAGGATATATAAACCCAACATTTAATAATTTTTGTAACTCCTCTTTAACCATTTCATGCAAGATGGGGTTGAGCCATTACTATGGTTGCCTAGCTGGATGACTACTTTCTTCAATGTAAATATGGTGGGTGCAAGTGTCAAGATGAATGCCACACATATCTTGGTATTCCCAAGAAAATGAATCTTTATTCTCTCTAAGCATGGAAATAAGGTCTTGGATTTGCTCTATGGTTAAATGTGGATTAATATTAAGTGTACGATTAGGAAAAATTTCCATAGCTTTTGATTGTGCGGGTGAGTCAATGGCTAGTACTTAGGAGGTGGATGCCATATCACTGGAATTTATAGAAGATAAAAATGAACTATACAAACAATTTTGAAGTAGCAACTAATGCAATGTGACAAAGTGTTGAACAGATCGTGAGCTACCTACCAATGTAAAGTTTCCAAAAGGACAAGGAGTATTTATACTTAAATGGAGAACCATGCTTTCAAAAGATTCATTAGATGCATATCCATTCTGAAGAAAATTAACAAGAATATTATCTTGGGTAGTTTCTTCCATGTCTAAGGCTTGATTGATAGTAAAGATGGGCAATGAATCATCCAAGTCACTATCAACCCATACTGGATTCTCCATCTCCAACAAGGGTTGCACTGGCGAGTATAAAGTCAACTGTTTATTATGCTCACCATTAGAAATGACCATGTTTCCTAACCGAAAATTGATGAATGCATCTACAACTACTAACCATGTTCATCCCAAAATCAATAGGTATCTCCCCAGCTTAATATTTGGATGCAAAACCATAGATTATGTTGGGTATTCCCATGAATCAATAGAAAGGATTACATCTTCAATCATACCCTCTCGTTTGACCAAAGATCGGTTTTCCATTTGGAGAATTATGGGAGTAGGCTTAAGTCCCTCTAGTGATAATATTTCCTTTGTTTCATTTGTCATAACATTAATTTCAGCGCCCAAAATCAACAAGGGTATTAGGAATACTTACTTTACTAATAGATACCTTGATGACAGGACTCCCTAGATTTGAGTACTTAGGAATAGTTATGTTCTTGAGCATAAGGTCTGCCAACTGTCCAATAACTTGGATGTTCTTTGGTTCTTGCTTCTTCTTTTTCTTCCAAGTACATAGATCCTAAATTATTTTTGTATAGACGAGAATATCCTTGATAAAATACAAAAAGGAATATTGACTCTAACATTGTGTAACTCATTGATAAAATCAAATTCAAGTTGAGAGACTTCCCTTTGTAGCGATTTAGACTGAAATCGGTCGGGAAAGGGGGTTCATTGTAGAATGGATCCGCTTCAAGTTATTCATTGATCTTTGTGATGGTGGGCCCTTGAAGATCCTTTCCCAATATTAATTGAACTCCATCTAATTCTATTGTATTTATAGGATAAGTGGAGTAAGCTATTCCTCATTATTATACACGGGTTGTGTTGCCTTATTATTGGGATTTGTGTTCGGTTGGGATGGAATCGGTGTAGGCTTTGGTGGCTGTGTGGGATTATCCTATTGAGTAGATGAGGATGATATGGGTGGAAGAAAATTTTGTGTCTGCTATTATGGGTTGATCATGGGAGGAGGTGAGAATTGTGGTTGTGATGGATATAGTTGTTGGTATGATGTGAGTTGTGGCAATTTGTAATGTCCCCGATTTAGCCCTACGCTCTACAATTGGATTTAGCCTATTTCCAAAAAATCGTAGGCTAAGCAGAATGGGAACACTTATTATTTATAGTAAGTCATGATACTGCTCAGTTGGCATACACATGTGGTTTCAGCAAACTTACTATTTATATCAATATGCTATTTTTGGTAAGTATATTTATAGCAGTATCACTCTAGCAGCAACTCAATCTTTTGGAGTTCAGTTTGGCTTTCTGTTGAGTTGAAGCGAACTTACTATTTTTGGCAGTGGCTATTTTTAGTAAGTCTAATCTTGGCAGTATCATCATCTGCAGTTCAGCTCAGGTCATCATGCTATTTGCGGCAATCCTTCAGTTTTAGTATTGGCTTTGGTTTTGGTTATCTCCTTGGACTAAGTGTTATAATTAGTTACTTTCATGATTTTAAGTTGTACCCCCACGCCTAGGAGTAATAACTTCATGTTGTTTTAAAGAGGGGACATTAAGGGGTCATGTTGAGCATTTAATGATTTATTAAATGTTTTATTGTTGCAAACTAAAATGAATGCCTAAAGGGAAGGGGATAATGTTTTATTATTTCACAATAAAGTGAATGGTTTAATGTGCGTCTCTTGGGAAGTTGAAGTGATTCAAATTCTTGGAATTCAAAGTGTTTCATTTGCCTATTGAAACTTATATATTGTTGCATTGTGGAGAGCTGATTATGTTATGTTTTGGAAAGCAAAGTTATGCCGCTGGTTTGAAATCTAGAATCCGTCTAAGGGAGAGCTTAGAAATTCTATTCCACTCTTCGGGCCTAAAACTATGGTTCCCTAGATGATGGATCGAGACTGTGCTTCATTCAGAAGTGCACATTGAGCCTCAATGTTGAAGACTCTAATGTTATTTCCATATTTTATTGTTGCTGATTCAGTCATGGTTGTAGGTGAAAATCATTAACAGCTTTAAGGGTAATTCTAATTTGGTTATGGGTATTTGTTCATCATAATCCTATGCTTGGGGCAACCCTTCCTACCAATTTGCAGAATTTAGTTTGGAGTCTTTGATTTTATATGTCAAAATCGCCCCTCAAGGAGGGCCGTACATTTCAACTTGCATGGGGATTTGTGCCATAAATAAATAAGGGTGTTTTGAGGCTGTTTCTTCATCTCAATGGGGGTGCCTATCTTCTAGTTGATCATTGCACTTGGAATCACACATTTCAGAGGTATTTTGATTGAGTTGTGAGCAATTTATGAATTTTTGTAATTGCTCATATACATTTCCAGAATTACAGTTCGTTGATCGGAATTAGAATCAATTGTTGTTTTCCATATTTCTTCTTCTTTTCTCGTTATATTCTAAGAGGGAGATAATGTATAACAAGGTGCTTGAATATTGGTGAAATTGACATTGTAAATTGCAGCCTTCTCTTTTGTACAAGCTGCTAATAGTAGTACTGTTTCAGTTTTATTATTGCTGCTCTATTTAATTAATTTCACACTAAGCACCCCTGGATGGTTTACCACCAGTGAGGACAATCTATTTTGTAACCTCTTTCATATCCACTTCAAGTGGAGAATTCCCACGTTTCAGTGGATGCCTGCCACAGCAGAAGAAGTCTTTAATGTTGTAATCTTTTGCCCCCACTGTTTGGTGGTAGTGTGGAAAGTTCATTGGCTGGTTATCCACCTTGTTATTTCAATTCAACAGTAGTACTCCACCATATATTAGCACCTCACTTGCAAAAGGATCTTGAGTGCACATCCTTGGTGTTGAGTTTAATATTTCGCTTTCAGTATAATCTCGTACTTGTTGATTCAGTAGATCCTAGGGATCCTCTGACCATATGCTCGCCCCTCCTCCTTAAGTGGTTTTAGGGTGCATTCTTGGTTAGAGTTCTTTCATGTACGTTTTGGTTATGCTAACCTTAACCGGTGATTGATTCTATTGTAAATGTTTGTTTAAAAATTTAAAAAAATGAGAGAGAATATTTCAGTGGTATCAGAGCTTGTTTTCTTGCCATCCTGTGAGTTTCAGTGCTTCAGTTATCAGATGAGAGTTAGAGAAGACCGATACTACATCCATAAGCAGAACAAAGTTTAGTTTCAGCTTTAGAAGTTTTTGAAGTTGACATTTTTTAGAGGTTTGTGAAACCTTGTCTTGTCAAAATAAGGCATGGCTAATGAAGAAGAGAGGAAACTGGTAGAGACTCTCTTTTTGGTTGGAAAGAGACTTGGCAAAGAATTTCAGTCAAAGAGAAATGAAGAGAATATTCTTCATTTGTTAGAACAATTTTTGAGACAAGTGAAGCCATCACTTTAAAAGGAAATGCAGTTGGCATTAACTCCTGCAATTAATGTTTTGGATCAGCCCTATTGGTTGAGGCATCCAGATGATGAAACTAAGCTGCTGATTTCTTCTTGTTTCATGGAAGTGATAAGAATTGTGGAGCCACAATTGCCCTATGATGAAGAAACTATGAAGACCATATTAAGTATGATTGTGGAGAGTTTTCAAGATATGGATGAAACTGGGAGTGTTTTGTTTCCAAGAAGAGCTGCTGTCCTTAAGACATTTTCAGAAATAAGAACTTGCATCCTTTTGATAGAATTGGGGATGGAAAATTAGATTTACCATTTGTTTTATTATCTATTCACTTTGACTTGGAGTGAGCAGGAAGAGGGGGTGTTTGCTGCTGTTAAAAATGTTCTAATTGACACCATCAAAGAAGCTAATACTCTTCCCGAAAGTGTTCAAGTCCTTGTTAAGAATTCCTTTGAATGAGAAGAGAGGATTTCTCCAACTGTTGATTTGTTAGTCAAAGAAATTTTCAGTCATTGTGAAGAAAAATTAAAGACATGTTTGAAGAAGATTGTTGAGGACAAAGAGGAGATCTCTGAAGCTAAAGAGGAGGATGAAAGTTGGAACCCCTTTGAAGACATTGCAAAAGTTCAATGGGTATCTATGGATTTGCACTCATCCAAGCATTCTGTAGAAGAATGTAATGTGTTAGTGGAAGCTTTGAAGACTAGTGAGGTACTCTTGTTTTCTACAGAGGAGAACAGTGAGTTGACTTGTGAAGAAGCCTCATGTTGAAGATTCAAAGAAAGAACTTTTGGAAACAAAAGTTGAAACAAAGATGCAAGAAGAGGCCATAAGTGCAGATTCAAATGAAGGAGAAGTTCGGTTAGTTGAAGATATGTGTTCAACCAGTGAATTGATTTTTCACAATTCCAAAGAATGCTGGTTTGAAAGTCAAGTCAAGGAGGAGAAGAAGAAAGAGGAAGCTGAAGTCACTTCCCATTTCAAAGCTGATTTGATCAATTCTCTTGAATCAAGTGTAGAAGACAACATGGAAGGTGAAGCTTCTAATAGTTATAAGGCAGATTTCTCTTCACTTGAAAACAAGCTAAGGCAAAAAGCCAAGGAATTGGAAGGCACTATGGATGGAATGATGAAGAGTGTCCATCACATGCGAGACAAGTTGGGAAGTGCAGCTCAAACAATTTTTGAAATCTTTGTCCATCAAAGTTGTGCTACAACATCTCAGCCATCATATGAAGATTGCAGTTCAAGCTCACGAACTACTAAAAATGGAATTCAAGTTTTGTCAGAGCTTGATGAATTGCATCAGCATGTTGAAAATTTGATTTATGTTGTGCCTAGAGGAGAGGATGTATGTTGCATTTCCATTGCTGATATGAAGTTCATTAAGTTTGCCTTGGAGAAAATCAAATCAAGTCTTTTGCACATCATCCGTGTTAAAGACAAAGTGGCCAAAATTGTCGACAAGGCATTGGAGTGTAACGAGCTCAACAAAGCCAAGTTGCAAGAAGTGCATGAGACTCTAATTGAAGTAGAGAATCGGATTTCTACTGTACATTATTCATGGGAGCAAGAAAACAAAAGAAGAGCTGAGGAGATTTAGGTAATTCTTGATGAGCTTGATCTCATACAAGAAACATATGAATTGGAATGTTGTCCTGAGAAACTAAAGTATTCAAACTCTCATCAACAAGTTTTTCAGGCTTTTGACAATTTGTTGTATTAAGAAGGTGCTAATAAGGTTTATGTAAATCCTCTTTTTGATATTGATGAAGGAATTTCTTCAGAGATTACTGAAGGAGGGAATTTGAGTTTGTCTTTCATCGTTAGAGAGTTGATACGAGTGTTGCATGAAGTTGAATCTACTGTTGCTCCTAGTGCACCCACTCAGCAAGAATTGGTAACTCTTGGAACACAAAGAAATGCAGACACTCTTATTTCTCATCAACAAAGAGTTGATGGTCATGATGATGAAGGTTTTATTTATTTTTTGATGAGGATGCTTGTGAGACTCTTATCAGATTTTAGTTCATCACCATCTTCTCTTAGAGTGATAGATTTTAGAATTGTACTTGATGAAGGGTTCATGGAATCTTTCTGGCAATATATGACAGAAGATTTTGGGTTCCATTTTTTCAACGAACATAGGTTTGCCGATTACTTCTTGGAGTTTCAAGAAGTGTTTATTCAGATGGAACGAGAGAATCAGATGATTCATGTGAGAAAAATTCTCTGTTTCAGAAATGGTACTGCATTGTTGATAGTATGGGATCCTGGCATTACTTGGCAAAAAGATAATATTTAAAATTCTAAGAGGGATAAACCAACACATTATTTTCAAAATGTTGTTGAGATCATCAACTTTTGTATTGGGACTTGTCTCCAATTGAAAGTTAGAATTTCGGATCCCAAGTATTTTCTAATGAAGAATGGTAAGCATAAAAAGAAGGTTGGTTGGAGAGATAAGGGTAAAAATTTCAGTTCTATGATTGCTGCTACCTTCTTTTCCTGTTACTGGATTTTTATTTCTGATCATAAATTGGTGTTCTTGGATGGAAATATGATTGGAAGATGGTTTGTGGTGGCATTGGGACCTTTATTGAAGAATCCACCTGCCTTGTTCATGAGCAGCTATGCCAATTTTAATGAGAAATTCTTTTGTTGCAGCTGTTGTAGATTGTTAGGGATGCTGATTTTTCATAAATCAGATTTCAAATTGTCTAAATCAAACATGTTAGTTGGTTGCTATTTCCATTTTCTAACCTTCCAGTCTACTAATAGGACTGATTTTGAGCCTCGAATGAGAAAAGGATTGTTACAGTGTAGCCATAATTCATGTATGGGATGTTCTCTAATGTTCAACAGTGGCCTTCTTTGTGTTTTCTCCTATACCAGTGTTTGGGGTAGTAAGTTAGAAACTGATTTGGTCCACCAATTGGAGACTCATGAGGTGAAATTTGTAAGATTTTCATGGAGTCATCTTAGTTATATCAATTTTTTTCAAAAAAGGCATTATACATCTTCACAGATTTTTGAGGATGTGATGGGGGATCTCTTGCAAGGAGTTGCTCTTTCCTTTGCAAGAAGTGTTGGAAGAGTCACATATGTTGTCATGACTCTGCTTGGTGCTATGAGGAGTTATGACATGGAGCATGATTTTGAATTGAGGAAATTATTTTCCTTACTGCTCATGAATGTGTTAGATTGTGGTCTTGTTGTTTTTGACTCCTCAGAGTTTTCAGGACATGAGATGCTGCAAGTTATTTTTTACATCAGTTCTTCCAGGTCTATCAATTTGGGTCTCAGATATGGTGACTCTTTGGGGTTACAAGGAGGGTTAGTGCAGATTTGGAGTATTGGTAATTCTTGTGTGATCAAAGTGATGCAACATCGGCATGGTGGGTTCTCTCAGAGATGGATTTAGGACCCTGGGATCCTACTTGGAATAGTATGGATCAAATAGTTTCCTTGGGATGTGGTTACATTGCTTGAGGACAAGCAATTTTGGGAAGGGCGGACTGTAATGTCCCCGATTTAGCCCTACGCTCTACAATTGGATTTAGCCTATTTCCATAAACTCGTAGGCTAAGCAGAATGGGAACACTTACTATTTATAGTAAGTCATGATACTGCTTAGTTGGCATACAAATGTGGTCTCGACAAACTTACTATTTATAGAAATATGCTATTTTTGGTAAGTATATTTATAGCAGTATCACTCTAGCAGCAACTCAATCTTTTGCACTTCAGTTTGGCTTTCTGTTGAGTTGAAGTGAACTTACTATTTTTGGCAGTGGCTATTTTTAGTAAGTCTAATCTTGGCAGTATCATCATCTGCAGTTCAACTTAGGTCATCATGCTATTTGTGGCAATCCTTCAGTTTTAGTATTGGATTTGGTTTTGGTTATCTCCTTGGACTAAGTGTTATAATTAGTTAATTTCATGATTTTAAGTTGTACCCCCACGCCTAGGAGTAATAACTTCATGTTGTTTTAAAGAGGGGACATTAAGGGGTCATGTTGCACATTTAATGATTTATTAAATGTTTTATGTTGCAAAGTAAAATGAACGCCTAAAGGGAAGGGGATAATGTTTTATTATTTCACAATAAAGTGAATGGTTTAAGGTGCGTCTCTTGGGGAGTTGAAGTGATTCGACTTCTTGGAATTCAAAGTGTTTCATTTGCCCATTGAAACTTATATATTGCTGCATTGTGGAGAGCTGATTATGTTATGTTTTGGAAAGCAAAGTTATGTTGCTGGTTTGAAATCCAGAATCCGTCTAAGGGAGAGCTTAGCAATTCTATTCCACTCTTCGGGCCTGAAACTATGGTTCCTTAGATGATGGATCGAGAGTGTGCTTCATTCAGAAGTGCACATTGAGCCTCAATGTTGAAGATTGAGATGTCATTTCCAAATTTTAATGTTGCTGATTCAGTCATGGCTGTAGGTGAAAATCTATAATAGCTTTAAGGGTAATTCTAATTTGGTTATGGTATTTTTTCATCATAATCCTATGCTTGGGGTGACCCTTCCTACCAATTTGCAGATTTTAGTTTGGAGTCTTTGATTTTATAAGTCAAAATCACCCCTCAAGGAGGGCCGTACATTTTAGCTTGCATGGGGATTTGTTCCATAAATAAATAAGGGTGTTTTGAGGCTATTTCTTCATCTCAGTAAGGGCGCCTATCTTCTAGTTGATCATTGCACTTGGAATCACACATTTCAGAGGTATTTTGATTGAGTTGTGAGCAATTTATGAATTTATGTAGTTGCTGATATACATTTCCAGAATTACAGCTCGCTGATCAGAATTAGAATCAATTGTTGTTTTCCATCTTTCTTCTTCTTTTCTCATTATATTCTGATAGGGAGATAATGTATAACAAGGTGCTTGAATATTGGTGAAATTGACATTGTAAATTGCAGCCTTCTCTTTTGTACAAGCTGCTAACAGTAGTACTGTTTCAGTTTTATTATTGCTACTCTATTTAATTAATTTCAAACTAAGCACCCCTGGATGGTTTACTGCCAGTGAGGACAAAACCTCTTTCATACCCACTTCAAGTGGAGAATTGCCACGTTTCAGTGGATACCTGCTACAGCAGAAGAAGTCTTTAATGTTGTAATATTTCCCCCCCACTGTTTGGTGGTAGCATGGAAAGTTAATTGGATGGTTATCCGCTTTGTTGTTATTTCAATTCAGCAGTAGTACTCCACCATATGTTAGCACCTCACCTGCAAAAGGATCTTGAGTGCACATCCTTGGTGTTGAGTTTAATATTTCTCTTTCAGTATAATCTCATACTTGTTGATTCAGTAGATCCTAGGGATCCTCTGACCATATGCTTGCCCCTCCTCCTTAAGTGGTTTTAGGGTGAATTCTTATTTAGAGTTCTTTCATGTACATTTTGGTTATGCTAACCTTAACGGGTGATTGATTCTATTGTAAATGTTTGGTTTAAAAATCAAAAAAATTGAGAGAGAATATTTCACGATTTTGTCCTCCATGCCTGTTGCCATGGCTGTGAAGCATATTTATATTGTGGCATCCATTGAGGGTATGATGAGGTTTGTTTCCAACCTCCATACCATCTAGGTTCATTGGGTTGGCTGGGTCTGGGAGCAAGATAATCATTTTTCATGCAAAGGTGCATCACTTGAGGTGGAAAAGGTTGCCTAGGGGCCATGTAGTAGACATGTTCCTCAAAATATTCCATATTAGGTACACCTATAGGAAGAGGCCTTAAAATAGAACTTCTACTAACTTCTTCTAAGGATGAAATGTTTTTCGTATTGTACGAGAAATCCTCACTACTATTTCTTTTCTGAAAAGTCAAACAAAACATGACCAAGGCCTTTTCAGCTTCCTTTTACTTCCTATAGGTATAAAGAGTGTCTATCTATTTACCCATATGATTTAATAAATCGGTTTTAAGATCCTCAAGTAAATTTCCTATTTCATGCTTCATTATACATGTTGCATTACCTCGAGCATAAGGCTGACTTGGATAGTTCCTTCTCGAACACTGAGTCCATTTTAGAAATTTCCTCTTTACCTATTAAATTTAATGCTTCCATAGTATCATCTCTTATGCCTCTAAGAAATAACATTTTAACAACATCAAGAGTTATCCCTTTTTGTTGTGATTTTTGAAAATTGAACATAAAGCATTCAAGGTAATCTTCCACAGACTCGTCTTATTTTTGTGTCATGCAAAAGATTTCGTCCTGCACCTATTTTGTGTTACAATACTCCTAGTACTTGGTAAAAAATAATTCCTTCATGACTTCCCACGTTCTGATATTTTTGAGGTTCATGAACCAACACAAGGCTACATCTTTTAATGTGGCTGGGAACAATTTGAGCTTCATTGCATCTCTTTGATAATCATAGCTATAGCACAACACATAAAACTCAAACAAGAACATGTCAAAATACTTAATAGAAAGACCATGAGAGATAGGTAAAGCAGAATGAGGAATGTTCTTCATCAGGGCATCTTCTTTAGGATGTGTAATTGGAAACTCAAAGGTGATTGGATTATTGTTGGCCAATGCTCTATTATGATTATCATTGTTGTTGTTGATGTTGTTGTTATTATTGAGATTGTCCATGACTTGAGATGCCCAAGGATTAAAATAGGTTTCAAATGGCTTTTGGTTCTCTAAAACTGGACCCGCTTCAGAACCATAAGATCCTTGGAAGAAATTTTCAACCTTTTTGCGTAATACTTCAGAAGACCCTGGCGGGTACCTATAGGTGTCTCAACAATAGTGGTCTCAATAACACACTTCTTGATATCAGGTTCGAGTAACTCTAATGGTTGCAACTTAGTTTTCAATTTTTCTCGTGTTAAACTACTTCCTTCAATGGATGGTTTTGACCTATTTTGTGATTCTTCGGGTTGTGGTCCCTTAATGGATGATTTTAATTTTTTTTTGAGTTTTTCAGGTTGTGACCTACTTCCTTTTTATTTTCTAATAAATAGTCCTCTACTATCCCTACTATGATTCATGCACCTAAATGACTTATAACAACACAAATCAAGAGTATTAACCTTAACAAGGTCGACAATTGTATAGGCTTTCCTCTTGATGTACTGGTCCTAACTCAACTTGCTATGATTTTAGGCCTTTAGTATCTTTCCCCAGAAATGACACCAAAATGATTAGATTAAACTATGGTTGATATTCTGGGTAAAACTATCCTTGTAATTCTATCTTAAATTGATGAATGGATTGAGATCAATCTTTAGGAATTTTAAAATTTCCTTAGTTTACTCCTCAATGTCAATTCGAGAGCGTAGGCTTGTGAAAGATATTGGGGTTGTCTACCTAAGGGCTGAACCTAGAAATCCAACTGGGGATGAATGTAACTACACACAAGTTGCATTTGTACTACACACAAGTTGCATTTGTACTATAATCTAGCTTTCAGACCTCCTGCCAATTATGTGACAAGAGACTATATTCACACAGTCTGCAACAAAAATTGATTAAAAAAAGAGTTAACACTATTACTATTACACATGAACATAATATAATAAAAAGGAAGAACTAAAATGAAACACACTAAAATTTATTCATGCACATTTGATAACCACACCAATTAATATTTATCAAATGTTATCTACTGAATGAAACTCGTACACATTAATAGTAAACAAAGATAATTGCAAACTAGTTTGATCACAGAGAGACAAATGCAAGAATAAACACTTATTACCACACAATGCAATCCTACTGTAGTAATCACTGGGTAGTCAATGAAGTGGGCCCTTCCTTCTTCAACTATGAGTGATGGATCACACACACACAAGCTAGTCCACACTAACCAAAATTCATTCAAATAACTTTATAGTATTTTAAGTCACAAAACAAAGATCTGTAACAATAATATTATTATCATCTATATTGATTGAGCCTCGACTTATATATTTATAGATACCATAGACTGATCAAAATTATAACCACTACTAAATAAAACATAGAAGAGTCCTTGGTTGTTCAGCCTGCAGCCAACAACCTTACAAGATAATAAAAAATAGTTTAGAGTCTTTTTCCATCATTTCAAAATGACATAACAACTTAAAACATATAAACACAACTCAACACACATTTAACCAAAATGAAAAATAGCTCTTGAATGGTCTTCAAATCCATTCCACTGATTGCCTTATCCATGTACCATCCATTAAGCATAACCTGCTACCAAAATCATAGAGAAAATCAATAAATAATCAAAGGATTTTGGTACATTCAAAGGTTTTCATCTAAATCCTTGTATTTTATAGAAAATTTCCAACTCATTAACAAATGGTGATAAGAGAAATATAAAATACTTCAAAATGATAATGTTTAAAGGAAAATTGAAAGATAAAATAAAGACATATTTCACCTCATCAGTAAGTGCCACAGTTTCTGAGTAATAGCCCGTCAAAGATTACAACCATTTTGCACTTTGGACCCTTAAGGGATCAAGCCGGTTGAACATAGCTTAGAGTGATTTAGTGTGTTTGGGTGTGAAAGAGGACCATGCCTAGTGTAAACATACCCATACGGATGTGTTGGAACAATTCGTTTGGTCACACGAGTTGTAGAACGAAAGTTGTAGCACTTTGCAACTTTACACTGCTTGTATTTGACACTTTTTCCATCAAGTGAAAACTAGACACCATGGGTAAATAACTCTAAGATAAAAAAAACCAAGAGAGGTTATTATAGAAGGACCCAATGAAATCTCATAGGCTCAGACAAAGATTTTGTAAGTCATTGTTTCTGAGTAATAGCCCATCAAAAATTGCAGCCATTTTACACTTTGGACCCTTAAGGGATCGAGCTAGTTGAACGTAGCTCAAAATGATTCGGCATGTTTGGGTGAGAAAGAGGACCATGCCTAGCATATAAATACCCATTTGGACATGTTGGAACACTTTGTTTGGTCACATGGGTTGCAAAATAAAACTTGCACCACTTTGCAACTTTACACTGCTTGCATTTGAAACTTTTTCCATCAAGTGAAAGCTGGAAACCATGGGAAAACGAATCCAAGATAACTAAACCAAGAGATGTTATTGTAGAGGTTCCCTACATGATCCTGGTGCCTCAGATGAAATTCCAGTAATTGACATGGTCTCTGGGTAACAAGTCGTCAAAGATTGCTGCCCTTTTGTAATTTGGACTGTTAAGGGATTACACTGCATGAATTACAAATGTTTGAGGGTAGCAATAAATTTCAAAGTTTGAGTAAATATCATTACAAATTTTTTAGGGAAGCGATAAATAGGCACTAGGGAACTAGATGCCAAACCCAATTACAAATTTTTGAGGGAAGATATAAATTTTTAGTTGGAAAACATGTGTGAAGAACTTGTGGGGTACTTGAGTTAATTCATGTTACTTGAACAACATCTAACAAGTCATACATGCTTCTATTAATTGTAAATGTGATTATTTTTATGACATGTTGACATTATTTTATGATATTATGCATAAAAAATGTTTACAAATTGAGCTTCTTAAATGTATATGTGAATAGATGGTATGCTATATTGATATTGATATATAGTCATTAGGTCGATTTGTTTTAATAAATCAAGTTTTTATAAGTTATTCAATTGGTTCTAGTTATAATAGGGATAGACTAATAGAAGAAAATGAATGATTGGTAATGATCAATGGTTATTAAACTCACTATATTAATATTATGATGTTTACAATAAAATAAGATTTGTTTGGTAGTCCTAATTCTTATGTTTGTGCTACAATTGCCTAATATGATTCATACACCAATATGACACCCAAGTTCTTGTGCTTGTAGGCACAACGCTTTCTTAGAACTATCAAGTGGTAACACAATATCATGAGAAAAAAATCCACCTATGTGAATTCCAATACCCCACTTAAATCAAATATTGAATCAATGTGCACCATTTTCATGCACACAAACTCAACTTATAGGATTCTCTCATAATAACCAAAAATAGGATTCAAGAATGCCTTAAGTACTTTGTTCTTATAGATCTTTTACAATGTCACTCATACATTCGAGATGCTCTTATAATGTCTACATAATAGGTGCTCATGATGAGGTTAACTTCAAATTAATAACTTGAAATTCCCTCACTAAGCTTCACACACACTTTTATAATGTCTACACCATAGGTGGTCATGATGACATTAACTTCAAATGAACAATTTAGTACCATCTACTAGTCTTGGATTTGGCATATACTTTATAAATTTATTTGGGTTTACTAGCTCACACCTACACAAAGAAAAGAGATTGTAAATATTAATAATCAAATAATCACATAATCAATTCAAATAAACATGTGACATGTCAATAATCTAAAACTTGTGTGCTCAATTATCCAATATCTTAAAACTTACGAATACATTGCCAGAAAAAAGAGAGAAGGGGAAAATGGAGCACCGCACAAATTGGTTCGTGCTTCTCATCCCCAATGTTAGTTTTCCAAAAATTCGAGCCATTCTGGATTTCTTTTGGGCTTCCATGGTGGATTTCAAGCAAGTAGGCATCCATTTTTGCATGCTCCAGATGCTTCCAATTTTAGATCTTCATGCTGTGTTCCAGGAAATGGAGTTTCTCAAGAAAATCAGGTTTATTAGGGTTCTTCTAAGGGCTTAGGGAACCATAAAGTTCATTGGGGTATGCATAGAGGCAGTGTTTCTAGTCAATGGGGCTGACCCGTTTCAAATGCCAAGAAATATTTGAGTAGGGTTTCTCAACCAGTTTTTGATATTTGTGCTTCAGATCATGGTTCTCAAGATGACTCCTCCGATGCATCAAACCATTCCTGGGTGGATGTGGTCTTTGGTTGTCCTCCAACTACATTCCCAAATGACATTCCAATCATTGATAAGGCTCCTTTCATTCCAACTATGAAAAATGTTGTTGCTCCCAAGCAAATTTCTAGTCCTCTTTTTCCTCCAGCTACTTTCCCAAATAATTTTCCAATCATTGTTGGCACTCCCTTCATTCCAAATAGGAGCTCTAATGTTGTTGTTTCACAATAATATTCTTATCCTCCTGCTACATATCCAAATTTTATTCTTCTTAAAAGCTCTAGGTATCTAGATCACAAGGGTAAATCTTTTGTGAATGCTTCTTTCCAGTCAAAGAAGGTGGATGGAAAAGTTCCTGGCTAGAAGTGTCAAAATAAATTTAGCGTCCAAGGATGAAAAGCAAGTTTAATTTGAAAGGTGTTGTTCGCATTACCTTTAAGGAGGAAATGCTTCAGCCCCAAGTACGAGATTTAAAGGATTTAGTGCTTATTTGTAAGTTTTGGAATTTCTCTCCTGCTTTGAATTCTTTGCAATCTTGGGTTTTTCTCAATTGGGAAGGATCCAATCAGTATTTTTATCTAAACAAGGGGGAGGGTTTCTTTGTTGTCATTTTTTACAATAAGGAAGCTAGAAATGTAGTTCATTGGGTTAAGTCATGGTTATGTGAAGGTTCTGGTTTGTATACTACTCCTTGGATGCCCAATTTCTCGTCTATTCATGCTAGAGTTAGATTCATGCCTTTTTGGATTCAATTTTAGGGTTTACCTCTTGAATATAGAGAGACCCATATTATTGAAATTCTGGGTAATCAATTGGGTATATTTATTCGTCATGATTTGGAATTTTAAAAATATCCTTCTTTGCCAGTGAGATTTTGTGCTCTTTTTGATGTAACAAAGCACCTTCCCACTATCTTGAGTATTTCATTCTATAATGGGGTGTGGGAGCAAGAAGTTGTATTCAAAGATCTGTAGAAATTTTGTGCTTCTTGCCATTGCCTTCTTCATCCAACTAGTTTGTGTCAAATTAATGAGGAGTTGGTGGATACTGTGTTGTCTTCTCCTATGAAGAGAATTGGTCCTTCTCCATTTGTTGCAGTTGTTACACAAGTTTCAAAATCTGATGTTGTTCCAGGGTGGGATATGCAATCAAAATCAATGGTATTCGAGGGTTCTTATTGTGGGTAGTTTCCATTTGTTAATGATTAAGTTACATCAAGATGGTGCTCTAATGGTGGTTTGGTTACTAGTTTGATTGACACTGTGTTGTCTTCTTCTAAGGAGGCAACTTCTCCTTCCCCAAGTGTGGTAATCACTACACAAGTCTCAGAATATGATGTTGTGCAAGGGTGGGAAATGAAATCTAAATCATCAAGTCCTAAAGTTGTTTTCAGGGGTTCCTCTAGTGGGCATTTTTCAAGTGTTAATGTCCAAGTTTTATCTTCAAGGTGCGTTAATGGTGTTTTGGATTCTAGTTTGGAGATTCCTTCTTCAGTGAAGTTTGAACAAATTACTGTCAAGTTGTCAACATTCAAGGGGTCTTTCTTAAAGCATAAAATGTTTATTGTTTCATTCCCAAAAGGTTGGGAAAGGGTGTTGTTAGTGAAGTACTTTAATTCACTTAGTCTTTTGGTTCCTTTGTTCCCATCTGTAAGCACTCAACAAATCAATAAATGTGCTAAATTGCTCACTCTTGGTGTTGATAATCAATGTTTTATGTCAAAATTCTTTGAAGTTCATGGTGATAGGGATCTTAAATTTCTTTTACCTGATCAAAGGACTGATGAGCCTTCCTTTTTTAGCCCTACATATTTTTCTATTGATAAGGAGTTGGAGTCATTTGTAGATGAAGCTATTTCATTTGTTGGGGATCAGTTAATTCAAGAAATTTCAATGGAGGTGTTTGTTGAAGAAGATTGGATAGAGAATTAATGTAATCTCTCCATTTCTCAATGTCCATTGTCTCCTCCCATTAGCAAAAATTCACTTGCAAAAATATGTAAGAAATATTTAGCTATCAAGCTTCAAGAGGAAATTGAAGCGAGAATTCAATCTACTTTAGATGGTCATAAGTTTGGGGGTAGTGAAAAGTAGAAAAGACCAAGGAGAGCATGTTGCTCTCCTAGGGTATTATGAAAATTATATCTTGGAATATCAGAGGCATTAATGCCTCTGACAAGAGGGCCCAAATAAAGCAACTGTTAGATATATGTGGGGCAGATATAGTGGTTCTTCAAGAAACAAAAGTTTCAGTGGATTCTTTTGAAAATTTTAGTAAGCAATAGTCAAAGTGGATATCTTTTCAATCACCATCTCAAGGGGCATCATGTGGTCTTATTACTTTATGGAATGATAAAACAATAAGTATTTCTAATATTACATGTGACTATAACTGGCAACTTATGAAAATCTCTCATTATGATTTATCATTTTGGTTGCTTAATGTTTATGGTCTGAATGATTTAGTGGGGAAAAAAATGTGTCGGATAAGCTGAATCAAATCTTGGATCAGTTAGGTTAAGAAAAGGTTATTTTAACAAGGGATTTTAATGCAATAGTATCAGTTTTAGAGAAAAAGGGAGGAATTTGTCCACCCAAAAAGGACATGGAAGAATTTGAATCATTCATTCAAGGTAATGCTTTGGTGGACATACTACCACTGAATGGTAGTTTTACATGGACTAACAAGAGGAAAAAATTTCTGCAAATTGTGGAAAGATTGGATAGATTCCTAACTTCTCCAAATTGGGCTGCATCTGAATATGATTTATCATCTGCTATTTTTCCTTTTAATGCTTCAGATCATTTTGCTATCTTTCTTGATTTGTGTTCAAATAAGGTTAAGCCAAAATGGAAATCTTCTTTCAAATTTGAAGCAATGTGGTTCCGACATCCTCAATTTCTCATTTTATTAAAGCACTGGTGGTTGAGTGCACCTTATTGCAAGGTTTCTAGAATGTATCACTTGAGTAAGAAGCTAGATCACATGAAACATCATATTAAGTTATGGAATCAAGAAGTTAAGAATATTTTTGTGCAAAAAGATTTGGTTTATAAACATCTTTCTGAGGTAAATGAAGCAATTATTGCAAATGGTTTAAAAAATGTGCTATTTGAAGAGAAGAAAAAGTTGCAAGAGGAATGGAAGGAGTTTCTTGCAAGAGAGGAAGTATACTGGAGGTAGAAATCAAGAGAGTCATGGTTAAAGGATGGAGATAGAAATACCAAATTCTTTCATATTTCTACTCAAATAAAGAAATCAAAGAATTCAATATTTTCAATTCATGATTATGTCCCAGGAGTTTGTTTAACAAAGGAAGAAGATATCCAAAAATAAGGCATCAATTTTTTCTCTTCTTTGTTATCCACTAGTAAGGTTGATAATGCTCAAGTATCTAGGGAGATGGTGGATCTTCTTCAGGTCATCCCAAATTTAATCCTTCTTGAAGGGAATGAGAGATTGCTTGCCCCTTTTTCATTAAATGAAGCTAAAGCAGTTGTTTTTTCTAACACTTGATAAGGCACCAGGCCCAGATGGTTTCACGACAATATTCTTTCAGAAGTGATGGGACTTTGTGGGTATAGATATTCTTAATGCAATGGAGGAATCAAGGAAATAGAGTGACATGCTAATAAAGTTTAATGTAACTCATATTGCTATTATTCCAAAGGTTTTAGTGCCACACTCTTTTTCAGACTTCAGGCCCATTTCATTGTGTAACACTATTTATAATTTTTTTCTAAGGCCATATATCTTCGTTTACATCCTCTTGTTTCTAAAATAGTTTCACAAGAGGAGGGTGGTTTTGTACCTGGTTGAGAGATAGCGGAAGGTGCTATTGTAGCACATGAAGCTCTTCATTTTGTTGCTATAAACAAACTATCTTCTATGATCATTAAACTGTATATGCATAAAGCATATGATAGGGTTGATTGGGATTTCTTGCATTAGGTGCTTCTTAAATTTGGTTTTTCTGTTAAGTGGTGTAAGTGGATCATGGCTTGCTTGTCTTCAGTAAAATTTTCAGTCTTATTAAATGGATCTCCAGTAGGTTTTTTTGGCTTAGCTCAAGGGGTTTGTCAAGGAGATCCCCTCTCACCCTTCTTATTCATAATTTTGGTAGAGGCTTTGAGTAGGTCTATTCATAAGGCTCATCTTTAGGGTTCTATTCAGGGAATTTCAATTCCTCACACAAATATAATAGCTACACATTCCTTGTTTGTTGATGATACCTTAATTTTTGGTAAGGCGGTGGTATCTGAAGCTCAACATTTTAAAACAGTATTAGATAGATATTTTCTTACATCAAGGAAAATAATTAATGAGGGGAAATCAAAAGTGTACATGTTTAACACAAAAGTTGCTGTTGAGAAATGGATTGTTAATATTTTAGGCTTCCAACAAGCTCATCTCTTGTGCAAATATCTTGGTATTCCTTTTTTGCAGGACAAAACAAGGTTTCTTACTAGCATAAAGTTATCCAAAACAATGAGGTTAGAATCATGTCATGGAAAGGGCGTTGGTTGTCTTTAGAAGGAAGAATTTTTTTAGTCAAGACAATTCTTTTCATGATTCCAAATTACTTTATGTTTGTTCTCAAAGCTCCCAAATCTATTATTGTTCATATTCAAAAATTGATTACAAATTTCTTATGGACTAGTAATATGGATAGTAAGAAGAAAATTCCTTTAATTTCTTTAGAAACAATGTGCTTGGAAAAAATAAAAGGGGGTGCAGGCCTTCGTAGTTTGGTAGAATGAAACATTTCCTTAGGTGCAAAAATGGCTTGGCATATGTATGCTAAGCCTCAATTGAAATGGTGTAAAATAATGCAAATAAAATATTTAGACAATGAAAACCCTTCGAGAATATTTTCAATCATAAATCCACATTCAGGTTCTGTGATGTGGAATTTTTTAGTTTCGTGTAGAAAAATAATCTTACCATACTTAACTTGGGAGGTAAATGATGGCCAAGAGGCTCTTTTCTAGAAAGGTTCATGGAATGGGTATCCAAGCTTGAATTCATTGCATAATTTTAATTCTTCAAAAAATTTATTGTTTGAAATTTTGGGTGTTAGAGCAAGGGATTATATTCAACATGAGGATCCATTATCTGGAAGAGCCGTATGGAAGGATTGTTCAGGGTTGGCAATTATTAATGAGCGTAAAGTGCAATTGTAATCTATCCTTCAAAGTAGGATTGTGTATTGTAAGGCTGGAGTTGATAGGCTACTATGGGTAAAGTCAAATTATGGTTCCTACACAGTTAAGGAAGGGTATAAATCAATATCACAGGTAGGGGCACAATCAGTGAAGCAAAGAGCATATATTTTTTGTTGGAATCTTATGATTCTACCTAAAGCGGGTTATTTCTCTTGGTTATCCATCAGGTGTAAGATTCTAACTAGTGATCAACTTTCAAGGTTAGGGATTAAAACTCCTTTTAAATGTGTCCTTTGCAAAGAGGAATTTGAAGATTTGAATCATCTTTTCCTAACATGTTTAGCTGCTCAATCATGCTGGTTGTTTGTGGCAAACAAAATGAGTTGGTCTTCACCATTTCTAGATACCCTTTGGAAATTATTTTCAAGTTGGTCTGAACTCTATAGGAAATCCTTTTTTTCAAGTATTTGGTTGGTAATACCTGCATTAATGGTTTGGTCTTTATGGATGGCAAGGAACAAAGGTATCTTTAGAAAATAAAATTTGAATCTCAATCAGGTTTTGATTAATTTTGAGCATTCAATCTCTGAATCAGTCAATGGGTATGTGAGTAAAGTAGAACATGTTGGATCTATTTTTTCAAATTGGGATTCAAAATTAATAAAACAATGGCCTCTTCTTATTTTACCCTTTAAAGGTAGTTTGCATCATTTGACAAAAAAGGTGAATAGAAAAGAAATAAGGTGGAAGCCTCTGCCTAAGAGCTGGTTTAAATTGAATTGTGATGGTGCTGCAAGGGGAAACCCAGATTTGTTTGGGGCAGGAACCATCATTAGTGATTATAAGGGTTTGGTTTTGTGTGCTAAGTCATATAGATTGAAAAATGGAACCAATAATGAAGCAGAGGCCCGAGATTTGCTTCATGGGTTAAAATTTTTTTGTTAGTTTTAGACTCAAAAAGATTCAAATTGAAGGAGACTCTTTGCTAATTTTAAATGCATGTCATGATCGGCAATGTGTTAATTAGAAGTTGAGTTATATTTTGAAACAAATTTGGTCTTTGTTAGATAGATTGGATTTCTACCAAATCATTCATACCTATAGAGAAGGTAACATTGTTGCAGATTATCTAGCTAATTTAGGTTGTGATCAGCTAGGTGAGGAATTAAATCATGTTATTTCTGCCCAAGATCTTCAATCTAAGCTATAAGAATTTTTGTTACATGATGGTGGTTTTTCTATATGAAAATTTTCTACACAGTTGGTTTGAGTAAATGGTTCTCAAGTTTGCATTGAATTTATTTAAAGGGAATATTTCAAAATGTTTCATCTGCAACTTTAGTTTTATTATTGCACATAGTAATTTATGGTGACATCTTGTCGTATTCAGCTATAAGATCAATTTATTTCTCCTCAAGTGTCGATTATAGTATGGCATGGTACTTACAACTAGTATTATCATTGAAATGGTTGTTCTTCATCCTTGGTGTAAGCAGTGTTGTTCAAGTGGAGAGTAATAATAAATCAGTATGTGGTGTACTTCTTATGAGTCTAGATACTCATGTGAAATGTTCAGCCAAAGTTGGGGCATACAAGCAAGTTAGATATCAAATCCTTTTCGCCAAAAAAAGTTAAATTTTGGCACAGGGTGAAGGCAATCTAGTAGGTGCCAAATCTATAAAACCAATTATTTATAACATCGTGGGTGTTTTGCAAGTTACATGTGTCTCATTTATCATTGATTTGTGCAAGTTTACATGTGTAAATACAGATCGTATAGTGGGTAATTATACCTACTTGTTCCAAATATGATGCCACAGACAATTGTGTATAGTTGGGTTGATATTGTGAATTCTAGGGTCATGCTAATAATTGTTTTATTGCATAGCCAAATTTGGCTACTGGCACATTTATATTATCTACAATTATTTTGTTGAGGTGAAACTTTCAAAGAATATGAAATGATAGGCATAATATGACATGATACCTCATATTTCTCAATAAATTCTCTACCATATCACTTTTTTTCTCGTTCATTAGCAGTTGTTTGTGTTAAAGTATTTTAGAACGAGTTTCCATGAGTGGAAAATTCATGATGCTGTTGTTCAATTGTGTTGCGTGCAAGTGGAGGAAGTTGACAATTTTTCCTCATAATCACAAAGCTCTCATTCCTGTGAATTAGTGGGAGCTCCCAACATCTGAAGCAGTCGATGAGGATGAATTTAAGCTTGTATTCAATGTTCATTGTGCAACGTTCAAGAAGCAGATTTCAAGGGTAATTAGTGTCGAAATATTGGAACCAAAGGTGAAAAGATTGATATATCCTTCTTAATTGTTGTCGATATTCATTTTAAATCTAATGGATTTTCTTCAGGATGCTACAAAAGTTGAAAGTATCACTAATAAAGTGGTAAGTATTGAATATTTGCAAGATGGTGTTCTGGTCAAAGCATGCCAGGGGTATGATATTTGGAAAGGACATGGTTACGTGGCTGGCCTATTTCCTAGGCACTATTTGTTGAATAGATCAACATTTCAAGATTTTTTCATTGCAATTAACAAATCCCTATCTCACTAAGATTCTAGTTTCATGTTGAGAGCTCTTCGTAGGTATGTAGGGGGGTTAGATTCTGATCTATCAGAGTCGATAAAGGTTAAAGTGCAAGCTATTATGACACTATTGACTCATGTGCATGAACCCCCAAGACCCATGTCAAGGCCACAAGGAATTGCTGATGAAAGCAGTGGTTTGCATCAACCAGCTGGTGTTCCTATTGTTTTAGGGTTGAATCCAAATGTCATGCCTCCCAATTAGCCAGATGATATGTTAATAGAGCAACAAGATGAAAATGAGATTCAACCAGTCCAGATGGAATAATAGCTCGACCAAAAGAGATTATTTTGATAATGGGTTTTTGCTACTAATCATTTTTTTATAATTTAATAGATCACAATGGTAGTAGTAATTTTTTGTATAAGGGGACGGGGGATGCAAGATTTTATAGTATATGATATATTATGTATCCTCCATATGTAACTAGATGTTACAAAATATTATGAATAAGGTGTCAGTTTGTAAAGGGGCTAAGAGTAGTGTCTATACTGGGAAACGATACAGTGCCCATATTGTCTTAAAGCAAATAGTATATAAACAGTATATTGTAGCTAATATTGTAATTACCATATTAATATTAATACAAATATATAGGTATTATGCCTTTTTCCAAAAAATAATAATCTTAAAACTTATCACTAGTCAATCTACTCCATTGAATATCTTAAAAAGTAACTTTTATATGAATATCAAGCATACCTCCCATCTATCGGGATTAAACTTTAGAGGGTCCTCAAAGTAATGAGGATGAACATGAATAGAATGCAACCAAACTATTACTTTGAAACCTTTTGGAAACTTGTAACTTGTTATAAAAACAACACAATTTAATCTTCCACTTAGTTTACTATTCTATTGAGAATATCCTACATCATTTCTTTTGCATATTTTTGAGAAAAAATAAAATACCATTGAACTTTGTATCATTTTCCATAGTTCTAAACATAAAGTGTGCTACATTTGCAAGTCTGATAACTTCATCAATCACCTACATACATGATATAAACATTATATGATAGCATTGGAATCATAGCATTGGCATCATACAAATTAATGTGCATACTTACAAATTAATCCAATGAACCGTCTGGGTTTTCTATACTATTTATTGTGTCAAGTATTGCTTCATGGTTAGACTCACACACCTTCCACAAGGTCTTGTTCAAATATTTACCCCCATATTTGATCAAACAAACATTGGATGCCACAACAAGGTTCGATTAATGATGAATCTTCCAATGCATGTCAAAGTCCTAAAACAACCAAACACTAACACTCTTATGTGGGTACCTTCTAAGCCACGCTCCAGTAACAACAACTAAGCCTATAGGGTATTTTAAGTTTTCTCCATCTATAAATGGGGCCTCCAATTTATTTTTGGCTTCTACCCAATGACACAAGTAATAATTTGTTCCCTCTTCATTGTCTTCATTTGTAATAACTGCATAAACATTCCCTACATTGATATTTGCAACAAATTAGATAAAAATAGTCAACATTACAAATACACCACAAAGTAAGATAATAATAGGAATTTAAAAAAATATGCAAGTATATATATTAACTAGTTGAACTAGATCTGATATGTGGTCAAAGTCAACCAATGATTCAATCTTTTTTAGTTCCAATTTTGTCAGAGGGCAATACGTGTGAAGTGGGCTAAGATAACATAACTACCATTTCTCAACCGACTCCTTTGACTGACACTCATTCTAGGCTTGCATTGTACATGAAGAACAAAAGCATGTCATCTTCCACATACGGATACTCCATGGAATTGCATTTGAGCTAAGGAAATAGCATAGCTCACTCAATCCCGTCAATATACAACAATCCTCATATGGTACAATATTAGTATCATCCATCAACAAAACAAATCTATGAAGTGAAGACTTACCTTGATTACTTGGACCCATCAAAGTATTACACCATTGTACACTTGATTTTGTATCTGTCGACTTTGTATTTTCTTTATACTTTAATTCTTCTCATGCTAATGCTCTTTTGACACATGCTCCTACACCATCATGCTTCCCCTTTCCATGCCCAACGTCAAAAAAATTTCACATATGTTGAACACCTGTAATGACATGCATCCTGCTCAACCAGTAGAACATGCACGAGTTCTTGAACTGTGCTGAACAGTTATTCAACCATATGGTATGTTGATCATATGTTATGCCCCTCTAAGCCAAATTACTATAGAACAACTGGAAGCAACCTTGCATGAACCTTGGAGAATTTGTGTGATCATCACTAATATAAAAGTGGTACTCCCTCAATACCTTCCTTTGGTCCTCTATACTATTAGTTGCATGAATAAATGCTATGTGCATAAATATAGAAATCTGTGTAGATTTGAAATATTATGATTGCACCTCATGTTGTGGCTATAGATTGTAGTTCTATGCAAAGTCAAACACTAAAACTATGCTACCAACTGTAAAGGTGTCCTTGCATAACTTGAATTGCAAGTCCAACCATCAAGATTTATGGGTATGCCTTGCATACTCATACACTATACTGTCACAAAATGTAGACATAAACTGATATACTGGAATCTTCTGAATAACCAAATCACACCTTTTTTCTTGATTACCATCTTTTGTAATGTATGCCACTATATTATACTTCTCAAACTCTACTAGTTGCTTTCTCACCGCATGTGTGCTTTCCATATGTTGACATATTGGCATACGTTGCAAGCCAACACAACACTAACATGAACCATCCAAGCATAGTTTCCTATAGAGTATTTGGTCATCCTCTCTTTCACATAATTTTTTTGATAAGAAATCTCTTGAAGATGTTGGTGGTGCATGTATGCCACAATCCTACAAAACATTGTTAGTATGCAAATCTAAAGATATATAAAAATAAACATCAAAATGGTTAGAGAATTCAATATGTAATCTACAACAAGTAGTGCATGTGTGATTTATCTTGACATAAAAAGGTTTAAGCATTTCAAAATATCTTGGAGAAATTTGAATTTGAGGATAATCCACTTGAAATTTATGAAAAAATTAGGTTTGAGTAGTATCCAAAAAATTCTTTGGATGTGGCTCATGGTTTCGACTATTGATTCTTCTTCTTACCACATCCCTTTGATTCAGAGATGGCCTTGTGTTATTCTTCCAATAGCCTTCAATTAGTGTTCTCAATGCTTCAACAACTGGTTTATCCTTTTGTGGGAGTCTCTTCGAGAATGTCCATAATTTATTTGAATCGGTGCCCTCAATTCTTTGGTGCCTTTGAACTGCTCTTGATAAAGTTTTCTATTAATTATCAACTGTTGACTCATCTTTATAATGAGATGAGATCTCCTTGTTTGAATACTTACCAAAGTCGATGTAATCACACATTGGGTTGTTGTGTCATGTAGACCAATCAGATGAATAAAATCTTCATATTATTTTATTTATTAAATAATTTGTTGCACTTGTATTTAAAAGGTGGTTACAAACAACATTAAATGTTGGAAGCGATTAGTTACAACTGGAAGTGATTAGTTGAATATAAACTCTATGGATAGATGGAAAAAGTAAATGTAACCGCCCAAAGAAAGCATTTTATTGGGCGCATGAGGCACAACCAATGGACACACTTCATTGGTAATTAAGGGGACATGTGTGGGAGAATATTAGAACACTCGATGATGAGTTTTGAGGTGTGCAGGTTATGAATTTTTTTAGCATAAAATCACATAGTAGTGGCCGAAAAAATGCAGGAGAAACTATAGGTACTTGTAGCCATGGTTGTGTAAAACTAGCAAGTGAAAAATGTGATAAAAATATTGCTGCATGTTTTTGCATGTCATTGTAAAATTTATTTTCTAGGATATTAATATATTTTGGACCCTCTAGTTGGTGGATGTAACCCGGATTTGGGTGAACCACATTAAATGTTTGTGTTGTCTTCTTGCTGCTATAATTTTTTGGGTTTTTTATTTCTCTATTTTATTGGTCAAATCTGTATTTAGCTGATTGAAATCTACCTTCTAACCCTAACAACTAGTATTAGAGTAGGTTGTGTTTAGTTATCCTTTGCAAGAAGGTCTCACAGTTGAGTGGAGGTCTCACATTTGAGTGGGAGTTATGGTAGAAGAGGGCAAGCTGAAGGTAGAAAAAATTAATGGGCATAACTATCAGCTATGGAAGATGCAGATGGAAGAATATCTTTATCAGAAGGATTTATGGTGGTGATTGGAAGGGAAAACAAAGAAACCCTCAGCTATGTTTGATGAGGATTGGTATATTCTAGATAGAAAGGCACTTGGAAGTATTCGCTTATGCCTGGCACAATAAGTAACATTTAATATTTAAACAACAAAGAAAATGAAATATTTGATGAAGACCCTGGCGAAATTATATGAAAATACTTCTACTTTGAATAAGGTATTTCTTATGAAGCGTTTATTTAATATGAAAATGGTAGAAGGCGGGTTAGTTGCTGATCATTTAAAAGAGTTTAATACAGTTACCAATCAATTGACTTATGTCAATGTAAAGTTTGATGAAGAAGTTAGGGCTCTTTTGATTTTTTATTCTTTGCTTGAAAGCTAGAATAGCTTGGTAATGGTAGTTAGTAATTCTATTTATGGTTCAAATACACTGAATTTTGATGATGTTGTTGGTGTTAGTTTGAGCGAGGAAATTTGTAGGAAAATCTCAGGTGGTACATCCACATCAGGTAGTGTTTTGAATGCAGAAAGCAAGGGCATAACAAAGGAGAGAGGAAATTGTTGACCGTGAAAATGACACAAACAACGTTAAACATAATATCTCTACTGTATTTCTCATGAAAAAGAAAGACAACATATAGTAGCCTAACTCCCAAGGTCCTGGTATTTGGTTCTCAACTGTCTAGTGTCACTCAAGGGGCCTTTGCTGGTAATAAGGAATGCAAGCAATGACAGATTCATCAATCTATACTTAACGAAAAAGGGGGTTTTAAATAAAAAGAAAAAGATAGATCAGGGCTTAGATCAGTGAAACATGAATACAAATTATCTAATATCTAGACATATATTTTCAACCACGAATTTTCCTCCAATAGATCAAGAAAACTATAACATGATGCAATTTACAGAACTTTCCATACTATTGCATGCATCTATGGTGCTTAGTTTAACCATCACAATCACACACTATAATACTTTAAAGATTCAAAAAATAACAAACTCTCATTCGTTGCTAAAATCATAGATCAACAAACATTCAATAATTCAATCCATAGATAATTTAATGAAATAATCTTTAAATCTGGTTCCTTCTATTGATTTTCATCAAATAAGAAACTCTTATGCTTCAACACACTCACTGGCATACAGATAGATTATGATTCATTAACCTTATCCAGTAAACTCAATTCCAACATAGTACTGCATAAAAACTCATATTTGTATTCAATTGTAACTAAATAATAACAAAGTATCTCTACAAAGCTATAAAATTCCTATCTCCTACTATCAGGTGGCTAATTCTATTCTCATCAGCCGACCCTTACAATATGATACCCCAAAAGTATATATAGATGTACAAAGCATAAAATCCTCTCAATCAAAATTGAGATCCACAATTTTAGGAACTGAAACTTTCTTGGAAACTTAGACCGGTTGATCTCCAGTTCCAATGTTAATTACAAGAGAGAATAAAAGAAAAAAGGGAAAGAATTCATGCGCCCAAAAGATTTCCACTCATCCTTGTGTAGTTTTCTCCAACATGTACTCATCATAACTGAAGAAGACCTGTTGAAGAATATCCA